>JABSTT010003614.1:0-27324 GCA_013339685.2 Hyalomma asiaticum | reverse complement strand
GGGCTCCTGTCTCGCGTTTATAAATCTCTCAGCTTAGCGCTGGCCGTTCAGTACCGACTGCCTTAGAGCCAATTCTTAAATCGTGGTACGCAGTTACGCAGGCGACGTTTACGTCCTGCCACGCGAAAGCATGCGCAGAGCCTGTCATTTTGCATCGCGCTATGCAAATCAAGTGGCTATCTTGCCACCTCCCAATCGACCAGCCTCCTCTAAAATCTTGAAGAAAACCTCAATATCTATGCCTGTAGCATCACCCTAAACATGGAACCATGTCTTCCACATTAGCGAGTCTACTCCTAGCGCCCCTCCTTGGGCCATCTGCATAGTCTGCTCACTCATGTTGTTGCTTCTCCTTCCCTGATACGAGGGTAAAAGCTCGCACCACTACCCCAGCAAGAATCCCACCGCTATGCCACCATTTGAGATGTCCCTACTACGCGCAAAGGGGAGGCGGTTCTACACCTTACGAAACATCGCTCAACCAACACCACTACACTCGCTCACCCCCTTTGGCCACACATCTCAACAACACTTACCCTCAAAACGGATTCGTGCTGGGGCGGGAAGAAAAGAGACAACAGGTTCTTTTAAGTTAACGAACAAGTAATTTAATATCCGAACATGATTGAAACATACAATTAACATTAGCAGCTAACACAATGATACGACCAAGATAATCAATGAACATGGTAGCAAATGCAGGAACTGACATGACAAACAAATCATCAATAAATGACCGATACAACAGTCTACCAACTAGTCTCGCAGTCTACCACTAGTCTCGCAATGTCTCAAAAGCGCTTGCTGGCACAACGGAAGGAGGCTTATCTGGGAGGCAGGCTCCATCGGCACGCAGGTTTCGTCGCCGGCTTGTGGACTGGTGGTTCGGAAGGGGCTCGGGGGTTCAGAGTCATCTTCGAAGCCGTTCTAGCTCACGGATCATCTCCGATCATTGCTTTGCTGCTCACATCAGGCTCTCGCAACGACTACATCACTCTAAGGTTGGAGAGCCGAACCGCACGGCTCACACGACGGGCAGCGAATCAGACTCACGTCTTCGACTCCACCCGACGGAATGTCATCGCGTCTTTTCACGTCTCTCGAATCTCTCTCCATTCTCGTCCCCGGCCAAGACGAGTTTCTCTCTCTCTCTCTCTCTGACCACCCTTCGTCGCCGGCTTGTACCGAGAGTGACATGACACAGGTGCGGGTGCGACTCTCTGGCGCCTCGTTATTTCCCGTGGCCCCGGTGTGCACTGTTGTCTGCGTACGGCCACGTAAGCAGGCATTAAGCATTTCCGGGCGAACTCCTTCAAGTGGCCGTGTGCGAGAGGAGCGGTCAACAATCGTGCCGTTGTCGTAGTATGTGCATGATTGTAGATAAAACAAGGTGTGCTGATAGAAAATCGCGGAGTGATTTCGATGCGCACCATTCTTATGGTTCGCGATTCACTTTGCGGTCGTTATTCATTTGGTAGTTATATATTAGGCATGT
The DNA here is from genome assembly GCA_013339685.2 of Hyalomma asiaticum. Taxonomy (NCBI): domain Eukaryota; kingdom Metazoa; phylum Arthropoda; class Arachnida; order Ixodida; family Ixodidae; genus Hyalomma; species Hyalomma asiaticum. The sequence goes on along the minus strand of JABSTT010003614.1, from coordinate 25,829 downwards.
GCATGTTCAGCAAAGTGTGGAATAGAATGTTCGTGATCGTTAGAGCATAGTGGACGTACGAGGGAACTATATTACGGCCCAGGACTGCCAAAGGATCCTCAGTTTTCGAACAATATTATTATTAGGTGCAGCATGTACTAATGTATACGATTTGTAACGATGCACACTTATAAGGCCAAGCAGTGTGAATCATTACTTTAAATGTTGCAGGCACCTCTGGCCACGACTTGGAACTTCAGCGGTTCTTTTCGGTGGGTTTTCACTTCGCGCTTATTAGCTTCGCAGAGCGGATGGTATTATGTCAATTGTTTTAAACTGTATGCTTAAGAATACTCGAAGCAGACATTGTGTAGAGGAGGTACAGTTTTGTTTGTGTTGAAACGGTAGCACGAGATAAAAAATTACTTTGTTTCTTTATAAGAGGATACTAGAGCAGCGGCCGTGCACAAAATATTTCTCGCATACGCGTGGCCAGGTGAGCGGTTGTGTCGGCGTGCGTTCGGCTTGTCGAAACCGCTGTCGGAACTGAAAGCACGGTCGTCACGTGTGTCTGTTCCTCATTTTGTGATCGTGGTGGTCCGCGAACATCTGCTTACGCCCCAGGTGCGCTGCGGCGCCGAATACGACACAATCTACTCATGTATGTCGTGAGATCTGGCTGCGCTTCCATCTCTAGTGTGTTTACCGTCGGTCAAAGTGCGTCTCATCGCGGAGTCGAGCGGAAAACGCGCACCGATGCGGGAGCGGCCCGGGCAAAGAATCGTCCTTAGAAAACGACTTAGAAGCTCTTTGTGTGAAATCTCTACGTGTAAATTCTATTTTATATACAACAGTTTCTGTTCCTAAAACCGATTCACATAGTTACTGTTCTTTCACTGGCAACGTAGCAGCAGTACTGACGGCACTCTGCAGCATGTTATATAGGATCGGCTCGACGAAGCAATTTATAATTGTGCTGGTCTAATGGCTTGAAAATTCCTCCGATTCATTGAAAAATAAAATAATCTCCTTGGGTGTGTGATCACCACCGAAGATCTTGTTCGCGGTGAACTAGCTGCCCTACGCCCACAGAAGTTGGTTTAAACTAAATTATTCAGAAGTTTCGTTTTTGTACATTCGTTGGTCTGAGAAAGCTCAGTGGGTGCATTGTTTTGCATCATTTCAAGGATGTGTCAGCTTATGAAGTGCGGAATTAGGAAGGTATACTTGTGAGCATGTGCAAAATATTTTGTCCTTTTGCAGTAAACAAGGTTCAATTATTCATTTAATTAAATCATTAAGACGGTAGCTTTTGTTTGAAAGTGCAAAAAATAAAAAAAGCTCGATAAAGAATTTAACAACAAATGCTCACTCAAGGAGTTAGTGCAGGCATAGAAAAAGCTATAAAAAAAAACATGCTAAGACTTAGTTTAGTTGATTACGAGTAGTATACTTCACGTGCTGAATGCTAAAATCTTCTTTATAATCACAGGAATAACTCATGCATCTGTCGCAGATATGACGTGAAGGCCGCATCACGAGGAAATGTGTCGCTGCCGAAACAATGATCGATGTTACGCAGCAAGTAGACTGGAAAGGTATGTACAGCTCAACCAGTGCAAAGGTAACAACTTGACACACGTGATTTAGCTGCTAGCTTGCATTTAATAACCAAGGCATTGTAAGTTTTAGGACATTTACATTTCACATAAACCATTGTGCTTGTTATGGGTTTATCCAGAATTTGAATTGGGGAGTGGGGGTTTTCTATGGTGCAATCATAACAATAGTGCCCGGGGGGGGGGGGGGGGGGGTATACCAAGTCATTGGTATCCAGAAAATTTTAGGGGGTGCTTGGGGATCTAACTGAGAGGGTGTTAGGGGTGTGTGTATAATTCCTGAAGTTGTCAGTTACCGACCCACCTGTAAAATGGCTAACTGCTCCACCCAATTATGTCGATTCTGGTCGTTTGTGCCACCTTACCAAGGGAATTCTGGAGAAATAGTACATGAAGCTTATGCCAGAATGTTACAATGCTCCTTGGTTTGTAAAACTAATCATAACCTTAAGCACAACATAGTCATCACCTTGATAAATTGAGTAATCATATCTATGAGTGCGGCCACTAAAATCTATCCCGTTTGCTGCTGCTATTTTCAGCTGCATTTCTCTCTGATGTATGTAGTTCAAATTTTCTTCCACTGTACAGTTCTTTTTTCTACCGCTACTGTGGTGGTGGTGAGCCTGCTAAAGGAACTTTGTAGTGAGAAAGTAGCTTCATTTAATGTTTTCTTGCACATTGTTCAGCATAGTTGTCGACACTGCACATCAGAGCACTTGACTGCTGGCTATTGTAGACAAAATAGAGAGCTAAGGGTTAGAAACTGCTTTCTCTCAAGTTGCTGTTAGAGTATACATCCATTGCAACTGTCCATTGTTCCAAGGGCAGGTCTTTTGGCTGCAGTTTAAGGAGTTCTCGCATGACTTCATGCGCAGTTATCAAGGGGAGTTCTGCATGTTTAAGAACCTCTTGATGTCTCAATGTAAGCTTGTTTAGACATATGTGGCATTGCTGTCATTTGCAAGTTTTTGTTCCCCATCCTTGTGCTTATGTTAGCTTGTTCAAGGTACAGCAAACATGCAAACATGCTACAAGGCGAGATTGTAAAAGCAGCCCTACAACAGGAATATAATATTGAACAATGCAGCTACAATGGCAATTTTGCTTAGAGTACCTTTTTCATATAACTGTAATATGACGTATTGTAGTTCTGTAAATATTAAGTATTTCACCCTAATATGCTGTGCAAATTCATATTTTACACTCCTTCCTAAAATGTGTTCTGTTGTGTGAAAGCAGGTTCTTGCTTAAACCAAAGTGTATCCTAAATGATGGCATGCCTGTTCCACCACTGCTAATGATCCTGAAGGGGCCGTGAAAAGAATGCAGAGCTGCCTTGTTCTAATTTCAGTGCCTCAGTGAGCATTGAACGTGCCAATTCCAAAATATCTTGGTGCGAACATTCAGTGTAAATTTAATAACACCCATTTGAAATGCTAGTCTTTTTGCGATCGGAAACGACCACAGGCTGGCATGGGCTAATTCACTGACATCACTGAAGGCTACATATTGTTTGCTGTGATATAACGGATTCATATGAACGCTAGAAAGTAAGAAAATACTTGAGCCCATGTGGTACCGTTGTATGATGACAAGGCTGGAGCACTGTTTGTTTTCCCATTGCCCCCAAAGGTGCGCCAATTATGAGGCTGTGGTGCCGACTAAGATGACGTCAGCTGTAGCGTTGAGGGCGTGTGTGCTGGGGAAATCGAAACTGTGTTTTATCATTCTAAATGCACATGTGATGCAAGGAAACGGTGTATATCATGTATTGGAGAGACAGGATTCCAAATTATACATATAAAAAATTTCCAGAAAACGTTTCACGACCCTTTTTAATCATGCGTTATATTTTGTACAGCACAAGTTATCTCAAGTGGTCCATCTTGCCTTCCAGCTTTATTCCACATGATTTTGATTTCAAAGCACACATTGATTGGTGCTTGGGGACCATGAAAAAGTGTGGATCCATTAGCCATATTCAACTCCCACTTGCAACATTCACATGTAGTTTCCAGTACTGATCTACAGCTCTTCTTTATTTGTCCAAAAAGTAAAGCAAAGCAGGAATAAAGGTGCCAGGCTAACTTGAATAAATGTAAAAGCACGCAGAACACACAGATGAGGAGAGGCACAAAAAAAGAAAAGGAAAACACACATACAGGTGCTACTTCCAACAACCTTTATCACTGCGATACCGGTGTTACTTATACACCACCTAATCTGCCTTATCCTGTGTGCATAAGTCTGATTTCACCAAAACTTGACACAATTCAAAACACTGTTGTCGTACTAAGATAATCAGATTCTTGTTTTTGTCACTGCAATTTATGGCTTGCTCTACACATTTCACCCACCTTTACACTCTCTTGGGCCTCGATAGTCTCCCTTGTTAGCTAATTTCTCTTCCAGCACACTATTCTACATGTGTTAAACAGAACAGAACTGCATTCCTTACAATGCATTGCCAAAAACCACAAGTCACGTTCTTGACATTATCACTCTGCTCACTGAAGCGCTGATTAAGGCAACGGCCAGTGTGTCCTACGTGGATGCGATGACGTGTCAGTGATAAGCAATATACAACACGTTCAGAACATTCCACAAAGCTCTCATCTTTTGTGCGGTTCTTTCTGCAGCCACAATTGCTGTGTGGGTTTGGAGCCGTGACCTTGGACAGCCTTTTCAGCTTTCTTGGCGCTGACAGGAATATGTGCCCGTTTGCTCGCTCAGAATTTTTTTGCAAATTGTGGAGGCCTTGTATATGTAAGGTAACACACTTGTGTGACTCCCTCGCTCAAACTGTTTGGCTGGTGTTTGACCAACCTTTCAAGTCTCAAGATACGCCCAACCACAGAGACTAGTGAAGTCTCAGTGGCTCCTGCTGGTTTTACGAGCCACGTGCAAGTACGGCACTGCTCCCTTACCACTCGGCTCATTCAAGAGGGCAGTAGCTTACAACTTGGCTGATTCAAAACTGGTAAAGAGGGCAGTAGTTTCAAGAATGCCTTAATGAATTCGTGCCATCGCTTGGTTGCTGTAAGCTATGGCCATCAAAAATAAGACTGACTGATGCTGGCTATCCCCAGATTTTAGTCGTCTCTGTGGCTGAGCGTATCTCGAGGCTTGAAAAAGTTGGTCAAACAACAGCAGGGCAGTCGCGTAAGTGTGTTACCTCACATACACAAGGCCTCCCACAATTTAAAAGAATTGCTCAGCAAGCAAACGTGCATGTAGTTTTTTCAGCAGCAAACAAGCTGGAAAGGTCACGACTCCAAACACACACAGGAATCATGGCAGCGGAAAGAACTGCACAAAAGACAACAGGTTTGTGGAATGCGCTGAATGTGTTGTTTATTGCCTACCATTGACATGTGGTCGCAGCTATGTTGGCTAAACCGGCTGTAGGCTTAGTGAGTGCATAAGTGAGCACGGTTATAATGTCAAGAACATGGCTGGTGGTTTTTTGCACTGCATTGTAAGGAGTGTGGTTGTGTTCCATTGTTTAACATGTGCAGAACAGTGCGCCGGAACAGAAATTAGCTAACAAGGGAGGTTATTGAGGCACAAGAGATTGTAAAGGTGGTTGAAATGTGTTTCAGCAAGCCATAAATTGCACTGACAAAAACAAGAATTTGATTATCTGAGTATGACAACACTGTTTTGAATTGTGTCAAGTTTTAATGACCTCAGACTTATGTGCACAGGATATCGCAGATTACGTGGTGGATAAGTAGCACGGGTATCGCAATGATAAAGGGTGTTGAAAGTAGCGCCTGCATGCGTATTTTTTTTTGTGCCTCTCCTCGGCCGTGTGCTCTGTGCGCTTTTATGTTTCTTCAATATGGTGTAGCAACATTAGGTTGTAGTTACCACTATTACACCTTGGAATTGCTAATGTTGGAACACGCCAAAGCTTATCACTTGCATACCAATGCAAAGCCCTGGTACTATGAGGACATTTGTTTCCCTGCCTGCACTTTTGTGGTTGGGCACACACAAAACATTACTTCTGTAGTTGCAGGCCTTTTAAGCAGAACAGCACAACCCATTTTGGTGTTAATCCTTAGAGACACTGTTAAGTTCACTTATGCAGAGTTTTGTAATGTCTTCCATGGTAAACTGTTAGTTAAAGAGCACAAATACCTTGCGCTGCCAACCATTGTGGACATCATAATATGCACCATGTGTCTAAATATAAGATAGACATTGCTAACCATAATGAACATGAGAGCAATGCTTCATCATGCTTATTAGCCTCACAATGCAGGTGGGTAAATAGACAAAAAACTGAAAAATGAATAAAAGGGTCACAAGTCAATGTCTGTACACCACTCAAGGTTCAGATAACACTGATACAGTACACCATGATAATGACCACAAGCATAATTAAAGCATGGCAATCATACCTCACAAAAAGTAAAAATTAGGAACTACTGCTATGGGAAAGTGGTCATGATGATTGCCTAATGAAAGGTACAGGTCTAAGGATGTGACACAAGTTACTGTCACATGCATGAAATGATGTCCTACAATGCGATCATGACTAAGCAAAAGAGATTGCAACTCTAAAATTAGTGCAGTGGGTTTAGAAATTGATACTATGATAGTAAGAGAAGGACACTTTACAGAATTATGATGGAAGTCGGTCATGCTCATGACTGAACAGTAATGACAATGGCAGCAAAAAACCCGTTCTACCCCTAAAGGTTCAGTGTTCAGACGCCAAAGTCATGTTTTGACTACAAAAGGCATGAGATTTTGTCTTGGTATCACTTGAGTGATCACTGAGGATTCCTCGGAATTTTTTAGACCACCAGCTAAGATTTTCGTGATTGAACAGACGTTTTGTAGGCACATCTTACGTGAAGAAGCTGCACTGTATTTGCCACACATTTTGATGTTTTTTGTGAAAAAGAGCTAGAATATGTGCATTTTCATTTTCAAGGAACGCGCTACTGCAATCTCATGGGGTTAACGGCCATGTGATAAATCATAACAAGGATAGCGATTATTGTACTGTTACGCCTTAACTGTATGTGTAGAGATATGTAGAGTTTCAATCTGCAAGGGCGTAAGGTATATCTTGTATAGTATTTAATTCCATGATTCATTTCTTATTATTCAATTGTTTTCACAGGAAGCATTGGTTCAGAGAAGCGCTCTGTGGCCTACTAGCAGCAGCCTGCCAAATGTCCCTTACGTGTATCAGACTTTCATCCTGATGTATCCAATTGGTGCTTTAATACAGTGGAACTCAAGCAAAGGCAAGTTTTTTTCCCCCTCTTGATGGTCAACTTACTGTTGTCTAGCTGCCACCAGTCTCACAATGTAATTTCCATCTTTGAGTGTCACCTTTAGTTTGCCATGCATATTTTACTAACATGTACTGCGCAAGTTATAGGACCAGAGTCTGAGATCGTGCCGTAGTGCCTGATTCATAAGTCCCCCCAGAGAAAGCTTTAGCCTGCTGCATGAGATTAAAGTGCTGTTAACTGGCACATTACTTTGTGGCACCATATACATTTCACTATGTGTGTAAGGGATGCCTGAGAGCTAACATTATAAAAGAAATTTTGTGTTATTCTTACCTGTGGTGTACACTCAGGTCTGTTATTTAGAGAACTGTCAGCCATCACTACAAGCATTATGACTAGACAAATAGTCAAACACGCACAACATTGGAAATACCTTTACACATAACAGAACGCCTGCAGCTCCTTACGTCCCACTTCAGCAATGATTGCTTGCAGCAACCTAACCGTATAGACTGTGCACACTAAGTTGTTCTGCAGAAAAAAATTAATACACATTTGGAGGTGATGACGTTTCCAGATGAAAGAATAGACTGGCATTTATTAAGAAGTAGAAACATATTCACAAGTGCGGGGGAAAACTACACGAGTTTTAGGTTCCTGCCTCACTACCACGGGAGAACGAGGGGTACTGGCATGCGAACAACAGACCCAATTGGATTGCCAGCGTGGTGCTATCAGGGATCTGCAGGTTATTTCTCATTGCCAAGTACAGGGACTGTAGCTTCTAGGGAAAGCCAACGAAGAATCACTAATCATGTAGGGGATGCTGTTGTCCAAGACGATCAAGTAATACTGGTTCCCTTTTCATTTACCACACATCTCAGCCAGACCTAGGTGTTTCAAAAATGCTTAATGTCCCCTGATAAAGGTGCCAGTCTTTCTTGGGCTACTTAAACATGAAAATAACTTTGTCTGTCTGTCTGTCTGTCTGCCTGTCGCTTGATTCAACGAACTGCCTGGCCCAAACCGATTCACCTGGGTTGTGAAAGCCAAGCGAGCTATTAGCACTGGTGGTGCGGTGTTATTTGTGTCAACTCGATAAAGCGCAGAGAAACCTCAAAAGGACAGAAAGTTGAGCGAGTTGGTAACAGTCCATAATCAAAAGAAGAGGCGTGCAGGACACGGACACAAGGAGAGCAGTGAACGGCGTCGTGTTGTTCACTGCTCTCTTTGTGTCCGTGTCCTGCACGCCTCTTCTTTTGATTATGAGAAACCTCAGGCTTAATTGAGGAAAGATATATGTACATAACCATGATCTGGAGCATTAATTAATTATAATACACATTGAACTGGTTTCTAAACTAGTAAATGAAAAATCAGCACATTAGAAATGGTCTTGAAGAGACACCAAGGTAATAAAATGTCCGAACACATGGCGAAAGAGCAGGGCAAATGCAGGAAACTTGAATTCAGCGAAATCCCCATTGCATTCCTCATGGGAGGAGAGCAAGGTTTGTTTTAAAGAATTACAGCCCCTACTCCAGCGTTTCTGAAATGAAGGCCACTTTGGGATGGGATCTGCTCCGTGTACATAGACAAAAATTAAGGCTTAAGCTATTGCTCCAAATATACAACTCTAACACAGGTATTAATCGTTATAACTACTTTTTTGGAGTGCACTACTCATCTACTTGCTGTGATAAAAACAAAAACATTTCCACCTTTGAATACAGAAGCAACATTTTTTTACTTGTTCTTTCTTAAAACAATAAGGAATTGGAATAGCTTAACAGATAACTTACTAAACATAACAGATAATGATTTATATTTTTTATATGTTGCAACATCACTCTTCAGAAACGAATGTGTGTACTAAGTGTCTTTAGAACGTATTTGTTGAGCCATGCGTATGTTTCTATGACAGTATTAGTGATCTCTGTATGTGTGTGCATGTGTGTATGTGCGTGTATGCAACACACTCTTTTTTACTATTTATGTTTTTTTCCCCTACGTAATGCCTCTATGGCAATGTAGAAAATCTGTAAATAAATACAGAAATATCAGGGCCAGCAGAAGACTATCATCTTTCGATGTCATTTGCAGCAAAGAAATCAGATATGCCACTATTTTTTGTATTTCCTGTTGTCCACTGAACTACCCATTGCTTTGACTGGGCATGTAAGGCGATGGGCAGGTTGTCTTTACACACCCAATTTTGCATTGGGTACAACTGCGTACCTTGTCAATAGTATGCTGCTTAATCCAATCATAAACCAGCATTGATATAAGAGAAAGGAAATTGCGCAGGGTATTTGTGCAGTTCAGGTTTTCAAAATTATTCCACAATTCTACAATGTCCAGCAGCCAGCATACGTACCTGCAGATGAGAGGCATGAACCCACACAACCTAAGAATTATTTGCTATATTGCATACAGCACTCTGCATACCAGCCTTGATACAGAATACGAACTGTACTATGGTGCGCAAGATGATGCAACCTGCACTGCTTTTAAATTTCACCTCATGCAGCTGGCTCCACTGTGGTATCACACAGTAGCTGGAAATGTGACTAGACCTCTTGTATGCTTGCTGACCGGTACCAGTCTGACTCAGCAAACCTAAATGTTCAAGTACTGATAGCATCTAAGCTAATTTTTCTTTGCATAGAGGCATTATACAGTCTTAATAAAGAATATTATAATACAGTTTGCAGGCTCCTTTGTTAATTCAGGATATGTTGTACCTTTTCGTTTTGCAGGCACCTGTTCCCCACTAATCCACCTAGGAGGACAAACTGGGATGCTGGACAGCATTCAAGAGCATTTCTGCACTTCAAAGATAATGAAGCGGAATCACCATATAAGGCAAACGTCATACTTAAGGAAGAAAACTGAATTTTGCAGGTTAAGCACAACAGTTTAGTGGCAGATTATGCCATTGAGCTTCTCTCATTGTCTGTAATGTGTTTGTTCTGTGCCACAACAATGCGTAATTATAGAGACTACAATGTGTGTTATGCAATGTGCGTGCACTATTTCTTGCGTCTGAGTTCGCATGGTGTAGCTGCATGGCTTCCTTTCTCTTTTTTTAGTAAATGAGCCCCAAATAATTTCACACATAGTGAAGTGGTCAGGCGTACATGGCTTCCTTTCTCTCTCATTAGTAAATAAGCTCCAAATAATTTATGCATAGTGAAGTGGTTCGGCTTGCAAGGCTTTCTCCATCTTTAGTAAATAAGCCCCAAATAATTTCGTACATAGTGAAGTGGTTAGGCTTAAATGGCTTCCTTATCTTTATTAAAAAAGCTCCAAATAATTCCACGCATAGGGAAACGGTTGGAAGTTGCTCTGTCCTCTTGTGTCGTTCTGCTTGGCCGTTTCTCTTGTTCCATAGTGCGCTATACCAGTTCAAGAAATGGTTAGGCTTGCATGGCTTCCCTTCTCTACCGTTAGTAAATAAACCCAAAAAAATTTCACATATAGTGAAGTATCGGAGAGGGACGTCACAGGAACAAGTGCTTCAGCAGCGAAACCTTTTCCATCGATAATCTTTATGTACACGACAACACTCTTGCATCTAAAAAAGGTCATGGTGGCGAGACGCACTTCTATGAGCTTTTGTGCTCTCCAAGTCATTGATACTGAGCTGACTTTTCATTCTAGGTGTTTTTTCCAGCCACTACGTGCCTTGTACTATTTCATAGTCATGCAGTACCATTTCTCGTGTCAAGTAATGATTCATGCGAAAGCTCTTGGCCACTGTCTGTCACACAGCTGTGCTCTCCAATAACTGTCTGATCTATAAATGAGAACACGAAATGTGCCACAACTGGGCGCTTGCTACATTTCTTCCTTGCTCGCATGGTGTGGTTACGCTTGCACAGCTTCCTTTTTCTATCTCTAGTAAATAAGCCCCAAATAATTTCACGCATAGGGAAATGGTTAGGCTTGCATGGCTTCCTTTCTCTACCTTTAGTAAATATAGTAAATAAGCCCCAAGAAATTTCGCGTATAGCGAAGTGTTCGAGAGGGACGTCGCATCAACAAGTGCTTCATCAGCAAAACCTTTTCCATCGATATCTTTATGTACACAGCACTGTCGCGTATAAAAAAGGTCAGGGCGGAACGCCGCTTAAGCTTTTGTGCTTTTCGAGTTAATGAAGCCGGACTGATTTCTCTCATCAGGTGTTTTTTACGACTATGACATCTCATGTGCTAGGTTGTAATCACGCAGCATCAACTTCTTGCCAAATACAGTGCTTCACATGAAACCTTGTGTGCATTGTCTGCCACACTCTTGTGCTATCCAACAACAGCATGGTCTGCAAATAAGACTAAATGTGCCACATCTAGGTACCCACAACATTTTCTTGTTTGCTTTTATGGTGCATTTTGCTTGCTTGGCTTCTCCTACTTTCATAAATCATTGCACAAGTGTCTCATCTGCGTCACTAAAGTGAGTGTCGTTTTAGTGATGTTTTTGCAGCTCCTAAAGGTAATCTGGTAGGTGATACGCATATTGTGTATGGAAAGAGCTACACTTTGTAGGGAATCGATGAACAAATCGCAAGGTACGATTTAAAACAGGGAATGTCGTGGGAGCCATCATTTCGACAAGCGTACTTGTCGAAGCAAGTCTGCTTGTTGAAACGTTGGCTCCCGCGACATTCCCTGTTTTAAATCGTACCTTGCGATTTGTTCATCGATTCAAGCATCTATCTTCCCCTGAGCTTCTCTTCTAGTTTGGACTTTGTAGGGAAGTATTTTGAGAAAGCTTTTCCACATTTGTGATGATCTGATAAGACTAGGTACACATGCAGTGGCGCTGGATGTTTCCAGCGGTCACTGCGTCTGTACTTGAGTGGTGTGTTTGGGCGTACAAGAGTTATCTTTTACCTTCTTGGGTAAACAAACATGCACTTTGTTGTGATATTAGTATTGCAAACAAAAGCACCACAAACTTAAGTTGCAAGAGGTTGTCCTGCTTCTGTGCCATTGTATAATGTGCAAAATAATGCCATCAAATGTATGTTATGGTTTTATTACTTGTATGATTTTCTAGGGAATAAAATTTTGTTTTGGTGCAAAAGGGAATATGCTGTCATTATTTGAATAAGCTACACACACTTAATATTGACCATACAAAGAGCACATTTGCTTTTTTGGCATGGTCAATATTGAAATTGCAGGTAATGTGTGGTAAGTACTTCACGAAGCAGCCAATCTAATACAGGACCATCCATTTCTTTATTACGGGTCAAGGTAGTAATGCATTTTTGAAATCTCTACTTATAATATAAATCCACTGTACGTATTGAGAATTCTCCGTAAGCTTGGGCTTGATGCTTTCTGATTACGGAAATAGGTTGGCAGCAATTTACCTCCAACTTTCTCCGTATTCGGGGCCCATTTTTTTTTACAGTGTATTTAGACCTGTGGGTCGAGTGATTCTCGTTACACACGAATCAGCAAGGTGTGCATGTTAGCGGCGAGCCCTCGGAAGGCGGGGGATGCGTAGCGCCGCAACGATGGCACCGATCCTGTAGTGGCTTGGGGCACACGTCGGCGCGGTGGCCGGTCGAACGGCAATTGAAGCAAGCCTATACCTTGTTGTGGAAAGGAAGAAGGCGAAGGTGGGCACCATGGTAGAGAATCCAAAGGGGTACCTTCGGTACGGTGAGGGCGACCAGAATGTGAGGAGTCTTTCTTTCCCATAGGGCGGCCTCCCACGATAGAAAGAGTAGGGTTACTAGCCTGGAGATCTTCGAGGATGGCTTTGTCCGTGAAGTCGTCAAACGCATGGTATAGAATGCCTCGCACGGCGTCGTCTGGTGGCGGAGGGTAAAGGTGCACAGTGAAGGTAGTGCCGGACACCGTGAGGGATGTGATGCAGAGGTGGGCTTGCGGACGAGCCGAGTCGGCGACGCTCAGTGTGAAAGTATTGTTAACCGGGTGGATCCGTACCGTGTCACGGGATGCGGGCGGGAGATCTTGCAAGTTCGCTGCGTTCAGTAAGGCGGAGTATAAATGTCGTAGCTGAAGCTTATTAAGGTCGACGGAAGATTTAGGACGACCGACGACGTCAGTGGTGTCGGCCAGGAGGCGAGGAATGAGCGCGCGACGGCGGGGCCGAGTTGTCGAAGCACTGGTCTGCTTCGATGGCGGCGAAGGTGGCGGCGGCGAGGCTGGCATGGTGGTGGGCGTAGTTTTGGCGGCAGCGCCGCGGCGTTTTACTTGGGCGCGAAGACTTGGTGACTGCCAGGAACCGTCGGATAGTTCTTCGGGAGACGCGTCCTGTCCTTCAACGTACTCCATGGTGGTGGGCAGCCGGGAGGCGGGTGGCGATAAGGCGGCGGGAGGCCGCACTCGAGCTAGGCTTGAGTAGGCCTAGGTCGGCGTACGGCTTGGTCAACACTTCTGAAGGCTCTCCTGGGCCGCCCCAGGCGAGTATCGGGACAATATTGGTGTCGAAATGATCCTGACAGTTTGCTCTTCCCACTCGTTAGAAAATTATCTGGATACGGCCTAAATAACCGGCATGAGCGCCGGAAAATTACGGAGCGGACGTGAGATGCGGCAGCGGCGGGAAACGCCCCCTGCTATCCGTGGGTAGCGAATATGCCACCACAACAGCATACCACCTACAGGCCAACGGGCTGTGCGAGCGTTTTAACAGCACGTTGGCTGATATGCTCATCATGTACGTTTCTTCGCACCACTGCGACTGGGATGGATTTCCCCCGTACATTCCTTTTTAGTAGTTATTCCTCCCACGAGACGACCGGATTCACTCCTTTCTTTCTTCTTCACGGACATGAGCCGACGCTACCGGTAGACATCGGGTCGGGCGCGCAACGTGGATTCGACTACACCCTGGATGCGATAAAAGTGGCTCGCCGGCAGCGGTAGGCTCCAGCAAGAAACACGCTCCAGCAAGAAAGGAGCTAGCGCAGCTACGATGCTAAACAACGCCGTGCTGTTTATCGCCAGGGGGACTTGGTGTACGTATGGACCCCTCGCGACCAAAAGAAAGGCAACGAAGCTTCTTCACAGATAGCACGGACCATTCCGTCTAGTGCACCGGTATCGGAAAATCAATGAAAGGTGGTAGACCAAACTGGAAAAAAGCGTGACGTTGTGAATGTTGCGCGATTAAAGCCCTGCCACGTTCGATCATGTTACGATGCCGACGACACAGAGGATGAGTCCAGTGCTAATCACGGGGTGCGAGATCCAAGTGGTGATGTGCGCGAGTGCACTGATGACCGCGAATTCGATCAAAGTGAAGTGCAAGGAGTGATGACCACAAATTACATCCAAGTGTTGTGCACGAGTGCGACGCCAATGGTGATGTGTGCGAGTGCGGTTCGCGAGTGGACCAAGAACTTCGTTTCCGTCATGGCGTGCACAAGACAAGGACCAGTGATGCAGGGCAGCATCGCGAGGGCTTTGACTGAAACTGAACTTTACAGCGACTGGAAGACGTCGTTTTCAAGCAGTAACGACGGACAACGAAATGTCGCCGCTTACGAGAATGATACTGACTTGTATTACAGTGCCAGCGAGTGAACTTTAGTGATTTTCGTGTCTCGCGATTTTTCATTTGTTGTTTCAAGCTTTTTCATCTTTTATACAATGTTGACGTTTTCTTCAACGAGCACCTTACATCCTACACTGAACGAACACCTTACATACTTGTTGTATGTAAAATTGTTCTTCGTATTTATTTTCCTGTCTTGCAAATAAAACGAGTGGGTCACTCTTTTTCGTAGGGGGCAGGTGTGCGAAGACAGGGACGCCCAGAATGTTTTCCTTTTCTTTTCTTCTTTTGACTGCTGTTGCAGAGGGGCGCTCGAGCAAAACTTCGAGCCGACGAGAGCAAACTGTGTCCGGTTACTCCTTTTGCGCCCCATGCCCGGAACTAGCAGGCACACTGCAGGGAGTCTTTGGGACGAGGGGTCACAGAAAAAGGAGACCATAAATGTGCGCGTCGCGGCCAGTTTCTGGGATGCGTTGGTTCTATTACTTTTGTAGCCAGGCCGGATGGACGCGACCACGAAAACTAGGGTGGAGCATGGTTACCTGCGGCTTGCCTGATTGGTCCATATAAGCCGTTTTCCTATTGGTGGGAACCAGTGGTGCTCCGAGAGGTCCGCGTTCCCGTGGATGCTGAAAAGTGCTATTTAAGCCGAGATACTAGGCTTTTTTGAGCGAGATGACTCGGGAACCACTTCGCATCACACCACCGGAGACCAGTCCGACAAGCCGACGGGGTACGACACCATTTTCTGTTTGCTTTTCGCTGCCCAATGTATTTTATAACTCCAAGTTGTGCTAGATAAATAAACCTCAATCGAATGCTCTCCCAAGTCATCGCGTCGACTCCTCATCGCTTGCCGGTGCTGGGTGGCTCCCATAGCTACTCGTCTTGCCGGCATTCCGATGCGTCTAATTTTGACGGCGTTTCGCTATTATATATAAGGAATAACAAAGTTGGAGTGAATGCAAAATCATTTTTTCCTTGGGCGGGGAAGGGAGGGGGGCGGGAGAGAGAGTGAGTACACCCGTTTCCACAACACGCTCTCAGTAACAAACGAAGCAAAACGTCGTTGACTTGGTTTTTCAAGCTTCTTGATATGTTGAGTGAGAAACTGCGCTCATCAAAAACAAAAAGGCAAGACGCTTCCAATCAAAATGTCCTGAAACAGCAAGAAATAACTTTATTACACTGGCCTCTGTGATGACGCCCGTTGAAACGCTGGCGGGAACTGACGAGAGCTGCGGTCCCGCGCTTTCATCAGCATAGTTGCTGGTCGTTGCTAGGAGGCGACGCGAGTTTCCGAAAAGGTCCGCTCTCGACCAGCCGTCACAATACCGGCAAGCTAATTTAACGAACTTTTTAAGCCCCATACAAAGCTCTTTCTTTCATTCCTTCCATTCACCATATTCTCCAGAAAGTGTAATTATTAATAATATTTTTCTATCAGTTGGCTGCACGACGGCGTAATCTTCGGGAACAGCTGTTCCGAAATAAGTCATTCTCTACATATAGTGAAGTTTGGTACAATGGAAATCAGTCGATTTTCGTCTTGACAGGCTTTGGAGATCTGGCCGCTTGCTAGCTCTTCTGCATCAAAAATAAATTGACTATCGAGCAGAATCGTGGTCGCTCACCCAATCAGAAACAGATGTATGACGTGTCTACAATTTATTTCATTTTGAAACCAGTGAAACTTGTGCGCTCTAGTGAATCCTGAATGTGCGATAACCACAGATGGTGCGTACGTCAATAATCTTGTCTTAAAAAGTGCATTGCCTTACTTGTTACTAAAACCGATAATATTTTCTAACAGAGAATGCCATCGATGCTCGTTGCAACTATACACTGGACGTTGGAGAGGACCCTGTTGGAGGATGGAAGTGTCACAGACTCAATGGGTACAAGGCGCTCTTCTGCTATAGGGCAAAAAGTACTGAAAATATTCACTTTTTGAAGCAATAAAGTTGCGAGAGTATAGTCAATCAGTGATGAAAGACACTGACTACTCTGCTCTATTTATCCTAAGCGTGGTAATTTTCATCTTGGTGTCTCGAGTGGCGAGAAGCGGGTTACGCTCATGCTGGCAATGGCATATCGGCGCATTCTATATTATGATGTCCCCGCCACGGTGGTCTAGTGGCTAAGGTACTCGGCTGCTGATCCGAGGGTCGCGGGATCGAATCCCGGCCGCGGCGGCTGCATTTCGATGGAGGCGAAATGTTGAGGCCCGTGTGCTGTGCGATGTCAGTGCACGTTAAAGAACCCCAGGTGGTCGAAATTTCCGGAGCCCTCCACTACGGCGTCTCTCATAATCAGAACTGGTTTTGGGACGTAAAACCCCACAAAACAACATATATTATGATGTCAGCTTTGACTTGTCCATGGTCGCAGCATTTTGGCGGGACAAAATCCACGAAATACCAGTGCACTCAGATTTATGGGCAAGTTAAAGAAGCCCAAGTGGGCACAATTAGTACGGAGCCGTCCATTGTGGAAGGCGCCTCCGTATCCTGGTACTGACCTACCCAAGCCTATAAATTTTTGTCATTCGTGGTTGACGATGACGTTCGGGCGAAGTGGCACACATAATGGTAGTGTGTGCAGAATGCCTTAACTCATAGCGAATCCGAAATTGTGGCTAGATTCGCCAGGAATGCCAACAGCTTTAAATATAGAAAGCGGCTAGGTGTGTTAGCTGCTGTTCATTAAAGAACTTCGCCCAACATTCATAATACGCATCAGTATAGAAGATGAGAGATTTCTCAAAGGATATGAATGCTGAGGGGAAACTACGCGACTGGTCAGTTTACACTAAAATGTATCATGAATGTGCGCTGTGGTTCAATGTGCACTTGAGCATATGTCCAGAAGGAAGCAAAGAGGTAGCTAACAACGAGCAAAGAGTAGAAAGCGATGAGGAAACTATCTGGCTGAGTTTGATTCAATCGTTGCGACCATACGCACAAGTGTGCTGCTTTTATATCCTTCTTCTGTAATACGTACGGAACTTTCTTTCATTGCGATAACAGTTTATTTATTTTATTTATTTCGTAATATTTTCCGGGCCAAAGGCATTACCGAGGGGGGTGAAGTATGATTTTCTTTACTCATGCAATGTTAGCTAAAATACAAAGGTTGTTTACAAAGAGAAGAGGTAAGTTGGTGTGCTTCGTTATACAATAATTGCTACTGCAGAAGGAAACAAGTGATGATCAGTGATGATGGCCACAGATCCAGGATGGCGGTTCAAGTGTACAGATGTTCTGGGGATAAATGAATCACTGCATGTTTTGGTTAGACATGACATAACACTAAATTTATTATAATGATCAATTCTAGCTGATACGTAAGAAGGGGGAAAAATAAGTGTGCCACGAAGAGTTGGAATGTATTGATAAATTTTGTGAAATTGACAGAGGCGGAAAAGCATACGACGAGAGGCAGGAGGCGGCAGTTCGAGTGAGTTTTTCATGGCAGTAATGCTAGCACGACGGCTGTAGATGTGAAGAATGAAATGAGAGTGTTATTTTGGATTAATTCAAGAGCGTTTATTAAATTAGCCGAACTCGGATCCCTCACCACAGCGGCATATTCCAGCTTGCTACGAATTAATGTCTCGTACATTAGTAGTTTAAGTGAGAAAGGCGCCGAGGAGAAGTTGCGGCGAATGTGCCCGAGCATGCGATTAGCATTATTACTAATAGAGCGGATGTGGAGTGACCAAATTAAACAAGTGGTGATGTGTACGCCTAGATAACGATAAGAGGTGACTGGTTCTAGTGGAATGCTTTTAACTAAGTAGGTAGCAGGAGAAGATGATATTCGGGAAACACACAAAACCTTGCATTTGGTAATATTGAATTACATTTGCCAAGAGGAGTATCGACGAGCTTTTGCCGTCGCCGGCACCATCATGCCTTGCAAAATGCACAATTTGTAACGACCCCCGCGCATCGGACGTTCTACCCGCGGGTGGAGGTGACGAGCGCGCCTGAAGCAGAGATCAAACGAGCCCGCTCATGCCCGTCGCCCGGAGGGCGCATGCGATAAAGTCACTCCCATTGAGATGCTTGCTGTAGAAGCGGCGAGGAAACGCCCCGCCCGACCATAACCAGCATGAAAAGACGTGGGTGTGGGGGGTGCGCTCTCGCAGCAACTCTGTACTGCCATTAGACACATTACGTGACACATGTACAGTTATTTTCGCTCAACGTCAGGTTGTTTTTCTATTGCCTCAAAGACGGCTCTCTCCTACATGGCTCTACCACACTGGCCATGTAGTCTCACAACTCGCCAATCTCCCTGTCCTTCTGTTTTTCTGCCCCCCCCCCCCTCCCCCTTTGCTACTTCTCCGCATGCGCGCCAATTGAGAGGCGCAATCAAGCGGCTCCGGCGCAGTGTAATATGGCGACTGCAGAACGGAGGCGCACAGCTGCGCGCGCCCCGGAGCCAGTGTGTCTGCCGCGGCTATGGCGTCACTCCTCTGGAATGCACAGAGCCGCGGCGGCTCCGCTGCGCCACCTGTGTGACATCACTGCCCCTCGCGCATGCGCAGCACGGCTCTTGGAGGTGCACGCGAACTTGCTCCAGCTCGGCCAGTGTAGCTAACGCTACAAAAATCCCGGTTGGTACAAATTTCAGGAGCCCTCCACAACGGCTTTTCTCATAATCAGATCGTGGTTTCGGGATGCGAAACCCCAGAAATGCAACAGTGAAAGCTTTGTTGGTTGTAGGAATGCCTGGTTTTTCGATCCACGAGATTCGCAAGGAAGAAGCTAGGTACCTTAAAAGTCATTTAGGTAAAACTAAAGAGTGCGTAGGAGAAAGCTTCTGCTGCTGTGGCGATAAACCCTAGGCATATTGCAGCCAGCTCGGCGCGACACGGCTGCACAATGCACTGCGTTGGTGAGCGCCATGCTTTCAAGTCCTTTTCGACGAAAAATAGAGTGCAGCGGGCGCCTGCCTAGTTTTCACCTCAAGCTGAAGAAGCATCTTTTGCTTCTTTCGTAACGCAATGTTAGCTTGTATTTGCAGCTGAATGTCTTCGTCGTTCTGCCCAAAAGGCTCCTGAATGGATGAGGTGGCTTCGTTCAAAGTTTGACAAGGCGTCCTTCAACTACTTCCTACGTCAGAGAACACTGCATAGTTGAAGCAATTGGCGAGGATTTCACCTGCGGTGGTTTTGTTGGCAGGGTCGCAGCAATAAGATGCGGAAGGCTTATCGGGTTCCGTTGCCGGCATTCCATGTCGAAATGCCAAGCCCGCTACCGGACACTTCTCACAAGGCGCTACTTTTTGGCTGCGCCGGAAGCACTTAATGCACATGTAAAGCCCGACCCACATGCAGCGCTTTTGCCGCCGTTTTCTCACGTTGCGTCCCTCGCCGTCGCCGAAAGCGAGGTCGACCAACCACACGAAGAGCGCACAGACCGGCGCCAGCCCAGCGTCACGCAACGTGGGCCGATGCATTTAACGTGGAGCCACCGAAAGCAGTGTGCAATCTGCGCCACTGGAACAACAATAAGTATTCACGATTACAGCTTATATGCCTTTCTTGAAGTTCCGCAGTGCAAAAGACATTCATAGCATAGCAAAAGAAGCACACTGTCCGCAAAAGCTTGTTATTTCTTTGTTGTTGTACTTGTGGCGGCACCTATGGAGATAAGAGAGAACCAGCAAACTCAAAATCGACGGCTTCCGAGATTCGTGTTTAACTTTGAGGCCTAGCTGCCGAAGTTATTGAGAATGGTTCTCGAAAACGGGTGTAATGTAATCCCGAGTGCGTTGCTGTCGAAGCATCTGTAGACAAAGGTGAGTCAAATACAAGCGTAAATTGGGATCTTGAAGTTCACTTAGTTCGCGACGATGACTGAATATATTCGAGGCGGCCGTGCCCGCTTCAGCAGCTGCGAGGACGCCATTGCTCCGGCGGAAGTCGCTTCTAGCCGCGCGCTGATTGGTGTCCGCTCACCCAGCATTTTCCGGCGTCGGCTCTACAGCGGCGGCGGTGGCGGCGGCGGTGGCGGCGGCGTCAATATCAGGACGGTCTTCATCTCGGCGTTTCGGCTGCCGTCACTGTCAGCGTCGACGCAGTGACACCGGAGAGATAAACGCCAGAAAACGGCGGTAAAAGCGCTCCATGCGGTTCGGGCTTAATGCTCTGCGGTAGGGACCTTGTGGTTTACACATTTCCAAAAAAAAAAAAAAAATTGAGAGCCATAGGGCGTCGTTTTCTCATGTACTCAATTACAGGTTTCGCCGACCTCTTATGCGATGTCGCGAAAGTCGGCGCACCCAGTTTGAACTGTTTATCATGGATTCGCCCCCAAATAACGTCCAAACCTGCAAAGAATGCAAGGTGTACAATCAAGAGAGAGAAAGCGTTTCTTTCGATTATGGAACATTCGGAAGCTGATTTGTTGGCCCACGCCAAGGTGTAATGGCGAGACATCAATTGCTTTCTTGTGTTCTATGCCATCTTACAAGTATTCTTAGGCTTCAGCAAGAATAGAAATTTAATGAATTGGCTCATCTAGAGTGGGCAATTGCGCAGAGCCGCAGCCAACAAAATGATTCAGCTTTACACAGACGTCCGCAGCTTAAGTACAGTTTCTCCGCCAACCTCCGCCCTCGTTCCACCACGGGCGAAAAGAATGCGTAAGTCTCCGCTGGTTCCACTCAGCTGCTAGAAAAATGCGTTCCCGTTAAGCTCGCGCTGCACGCCAAACGTCTATTTCATATAGTCCCCTTCCGCTATTTGTTCCTCATTTTCTGTGCTCATTCCTTATCACCTTCGCCCCCCTCCCCAAGTTTATGGAGACCGCAATTCAGGTGTCGTCTGCTTGGGCTTGGGCTTGACCATTACGGCGGTTTTCCAGTAACAGCTGTGCTGTGTGTATATGTATTTCACAAATAGGCAGCCGCATACAATGATGGGGCCTGCACAGAGGCCTCATAATGGCTGTTGTTTTATTAGGCGCGATGGCTGCAATTTAAACGTAAAAGTTGTGTCACCAGTGACATCTATTACCGAGTCTCAAGAGGATGGTAGAAAAAAGCAGGCAGAAAGCATTTCCTGTGTTCTTGGCAGAAGTAACTTTGGTTCCATCAGTTAACACTCACCACATTTCACGAGAGCCGAGAAATCATGAACGTGTACGATTAATTTATTATGAAGGAACGTCATTCCCGCATCGCGCTGCACCCAAAGATCGAGTTATTGGAAGACGCGCACCTGAGACTAGGTCGCGAAGATATCGTGAAGCAGAAATGTTCATTAATTGATGCTTTCTTTGGTGTTTTCACCTATTTTTAAGAATTGCGAAGCGATTCACGATGCTACTGCTATTGAAAAGTGTAGTGATCACTAGATGAACTTATATGTGCACGTGTTATATTTGTGCTCTGCAATAATAGACCTTGCAACTTTCCGCGAAGTGCTGATGGGAGGTTGTGGTCGCCAACACAACACGGATTCGTAACAGATACTTTCTGGTAAGCCGGAGAATGACTGTAGTCAACAACTACACTGCAAAATGTATTTGTGAGAAAAGTAGAAAATGCATGGCAAATTCAGTCATATTACAGTGCTGTTCTCGTCGGTGTTCCGATCTCTATTTCGCGGCAATTTTGCATGCATTGTTTGTTTTTGGTTTTCTGTAATTCTACAGAAATTTTCTGCTTGTGGTATCACCTTAAAAAACAAGCTTTTCGCATTTTCACACAACGTTTCTGTTAACGCGTTTTTTGTTATCTTACAGAAATTGTTCCTACTAGAACAGAGTTCAAATAACAGATTGTTTTTTAATTGCACAAAAATGTTCTCATGCTTTTTCTCTAATCCTACAAAAATTTTCTCTCCTTTGCATACATATATAGTGTTAAAGTAAGAAATATCTTGCAATCAAGTTTTCTGTTTATATATTGCCTGTGATCGTGCAGGTTTGAGAAAAATGTCTTGTGCTTTCTCCTAAACACAATGCCTATTTTGATTTACACTGTTTACTTCTACAGTGTTTGTCATCATCTGTAAAAGCATGCAGCATACAGCAGCAATTTGACATGCATGTAGCTAGCATCATATTCACTAACGAATTAGAAGTCTACACTACGATGTTCCAAATGTTATTT
The DNA here is from genome assembly GCA_013339685.2 of Hyalomma asiaticum. NCBI lineage: Eukaryota > Metazoa > Arthropoda > Arachnida > Ixodida > Ixodidae > Hyalomma > Hyalomma asiaticum. Next base: position 3,300 of record JABSTT010003614.1, on the reverse strand, counting down.
ATTTATTTAATGCTAAAACACAAGCTTCGAACTTGTACTCATCCAGGGCATTCGCTAAGGTAGCCGTCTTTGGCGAAAAACAATACTGCTTTTCGGCGTTCGTCGTGCCTTCGTGATTCTTTCGGGGTTGATTCCAGCGATTGCCCTTAGAGAAATGAGGAGGCGAGATTAATGCACTAATAACGTGTACTCCTAAAGCTTATATCCTATCGAAGCATTGACTGAACAATCAAGAAAAATGCTCAGAATGGCTGGTTGCAATGCTGATAATGTAAAAGAAAGTCCCCAAATATCATCACTAGTGGAAAGCTAGAAAAAGTGCCATGCCACTTCCTTTTTTCAAGGGTGCACAAGGACGAAAATTATCGACTTAGTTCTTTATGTACACGTATGAAAGAAGCCGACAGTCACTGAAACTAAAGACAGCATACAAAGGTTGCCCCCTCCTGTGGTCTCGTGCTTAGATTGAAACCACCTGCTGGCCTCTTTTCTGATTTCAGGATGAAAGATAAATGTGGGCTATGACATTACATGAAAGACAGACCGATGTGGACATAAACCCCAGCTCTAACCAAAACATACAATTTGACTGCGTTGCATAGAGGTAACGTGTCTCACTTGTTACGGAAGTGTCCTGAAGGGTTTCATTCCCTTCACCTTCCCACGTCAATCCAAAAGCCTGAATGAGCAACTCGTACCAATATGGACAGGTTATCTGGTCCCAGTATGTAACACAAGCTTTCATTTCTCCACCGCCTCTCAACATCTACTTGACGAGCCGCAAATGCTCCGAAACAAAAACTGCAAGCTGGGCGGCGAAGCGACGAAACTGTAGAAGCATACTCTTTCTTGCAGTAAATGCGAAGTAAATTTGTTTTTCTCCACTTTCACGAATATTCCTTTGAGTGTGTGAATACAGGTGAATAAAATCAGTGAAGTCGTGGCTAAGTCTGGCAAATATCTTTTGTCTTGGAGAAAGGAGAAAATATATGGTATTTTGTATATACCGGCATTTTGTAATTTTCATTTCACTATCCAAGCACGTGCAACTTTGATTTGGACAAAATTTTACTTTTCGTTCCTGGAAGGGCATTCATATAGCTCCGTTTTCAATATCTTAAATCAAGATGCCGCAAAAAAGTTAAAAAATTTTTCTAGCACCAACTAAAACTGCCCTTTTTGCACTTCCTAAAGGGTCAATACCGCTAGCAACCACTATTTATAAAAACTTCCTCCACACCCTGTGTAGAGGAATAAAAGCAATAATTTTTAAACAACCGACGAACAATGTTTCTACAACATATGTGCGACTAAGAAATTCAACAGGTTAACATGAGCATATATCACGAAAAATAAAGGGGACAAGCCCTCACATCTGCAGAAACTCCAAAGCCACTTCAGTTGCATACTCGATGTTAATATATATATATATATATATATATATATATATATATATATATATATATATATATAAAGAGAAACATGACTTTGAATGCCGCAGCATGCTGAGTCTTCAATAGAGCATCACCATGACGCAAACAGTGAACATTTCTGCCTCAAAGAGACCTGGCGCTCAAATTAAAGAGAAGAAAAAAAACATCAGTGCATGATGAGATGATCAATGACTCCAAAATCTAACCTTTCATACGTATTATGGGTGTCACGGGCATGTCTTCTAAGTCATTGTCATGGGCGGTCTCCTGAAAAATGAGGAAAGCAAGAAGCAGAAAGGCAATCGCAAACTCATATAATGCTTCATGAAATAGAAGTGAGGAATTGGCAACTCCTGTTCAAGTGTACTCGTTCATACACCACGCAAAGCAATCGTTTTTCAAGCTTTCCACTATCTTCCTCAAGCATGAACGAGATATGCCCGTCTGAAGAGCAATTAAAGGCTACCAAAAGATACAATATTCATTTCGACCTCCTATCTCGACGCCGTTAAATGATGTGCCTGGTCATTCCAACTAATTTCATGCAGCCTCGTGAAACCACACAATCCAACGGCCAATCGGTGTACTGTGAGGGCTCGCGATTTCTCCTTGACCACGCGAATGCCTAATATACTGTAAAACGAGGCCTTGAATGATTTCGTGTGAATAGATCTTAGCACTATTTCTACATTAGTGTCATTCTACTGTATCTTTTCTAAAACCTAGTCCCAGAGTCTCGGAGCACTCTAGCATGAATAAACATAAAATTGGCAAAGCTGAAAAAGATTGGAAAATGTATGACAGCAGATTTTAAGTGCCACCACCCTTAATACATAGTAGTAGTGTATTTCTGGTAAAATAATGCAGGTATTGCAAGTGGTACTCTTTGTACTAGTATGAAATGAACATCTGAATTCTTCATGTGTAATACAAGCACTTAGCTGTCAGATGGGGACAGAAAGGGAAAATTTAAGCTTGACTCAACAGTCTTGTAGATGAGCTCTTCATCCTCGTCAAACAGGGCAAGCAGGAGAACAGGTGCACCTTCATGTTCTGGTGTTGCACTTTTCAGACGGATTTTTGCTTGTTCTATTTCTTGGAGACATTTATTCACCTTTGGCCGCTTCATCTGACTATAAGCATAGCGATATACACGAAGCCCAACGAATCCCATGCTAACATAAAGTCTTTGGCAAACGCCACTACCAAGTCGCTGTTTGGAATGCTCAAGAATACACACCCCAGTAAATAAAAATGGCCAGCTCTTTTTCACCTCTGTTGCACTCCTCGAGTAATTAATGATAAGTCTTTGTGATGCGTGCGTCTCCGTCATTGAACGAGTGACAATCTGCTTGTCGGGGTACATTTTATCATGATAAGAAAGGAGCTGGTGCTACTTTTCTCGGTGTGTCTACAAACTTTCTCCACGTGGCCACTCTGCCTGCCATACTAGGTGTTATGTTAGGCGGTAGATCGATGGGGAAGAGCAGGCGACGGCGGCCTAGCGCATTGCTTTTCAGTAGAAACGTCGTGGTATTCACTCGGTACGCAGTAAACGTGGCGGCTTTGTTCCCGCGACGCACGCGGTCAGTAATTGCTGTGACGTGCATAGCTGCACAGGAGAGGGGCCTTGACGGGTGACAGGTCTCTTCACTGCGAGCATTTTCGGAGGAGACGGGGCATCCGAGAAAGGAACAAAACGGGGAGAGTCGCTTGCGAAAAGAGCGGGGGCTCCCTGTCAAAGATCTCCTTTGACCTTTCTGCTTGGTCGAACTGTCGCCAAAGGCTTGCCTTTCCGAGGAGATGACCCCGCCGTGGAAATGTACGGAAGTGCTTTTGGGTACAATAGACCTCTCTAGCAGTTCCC
>JABSTT010003613.1:0-27854 GCA_013339685.2 Hyalomma asiaticum | reverse complement strand
ATATGTTCTCAAATTGCGGAGAGCGGCACAAGTCATTGATGGTCTCCTTGTATTCTACAGACAGCACCCGCCAGGCTACCAGCCATTCCAATCAGCGCACCATAAGCATTCGCGAAGGCCACTGGCAACGACACTGAGCGTCTAAAACCGACTAAAGGAGTCTTTAAAGCAAGGATGCTCTCATAGTCACTAGGCATCGGTCATTGTCCTTAAAATTTTGGCAGGTGGTGCCGGCGGCATCGGCTACGGTCCTCTGCATTGCACGACTTTTGGAAGTCAGCAACTGCGTGCGTCGCGTGCTTCTCCGTCTTCGTCTCTTCATGCTTTATTATAAGAATGATGGTTCATTTCGTTTTCCATCAGAACTCTCTCCGCGCTAGCATGTATAAAGCAATCAATGAGGAATTTTCTTTCGTTGTGTTCCACACTCCCGTTGCCACAAGCGTCTGCTTAGGCAGAAAGCATAGTTCTGTGTACTTTAGGGCCATTTGCTAGTGATTTTGAACTCCTGCAATCAAAACTATACTTAAGTGCGTCTGCGTCTCTTTACGCGCTGACGTGTCGCCTCCCGTTTTTTTTTTTTGTCCTTTTTGCCTTTGTTCGTGGATTTTTCGCGTATTACATGTGCCCTGATGGCAAACATACGACGCTCATCTCAAGCTTTCAGTCCGTATAATGCATTAATGTATTACTTCTACGTGCATAACACAGAACATGCGACAGTGAAATATTAACCAAGAGACGCCGGTGCGAATTTTACATTTACAGGCTTGATATGGCAGCCATTCAAGGCTCAACAGTCCAAACAGCATTACAAGGTAAGGGTTTCATTATTATCCGTTACATTCCGACGCTCCTTCTGACTACAAGGGCAGCAGTAGCTTAGTAACTGTACAATGTTGTGTTTTTGCACAAGGCGGTGGTTTCATCGGCATCCTAGACACCGTACTTGCCCTGTTTAGGTGGAGCACAGTATTCACCATCACCAGCTTGCGGAAAGACCAGTTCATCTGACCAACCAATCTCATGTCTTCTATAAGTTTCCACTCTTCTATACTGTAAACGGAGATAGCTTTTACGACCAGACTGGTTTTCTTTTACGAAACGCAGGACTATGACAATCTGTGTCGACTGATCCATTGGTTGCCACGTTTAGAACGCGTGTCTAAGTGTGCTCCGTTTAATGGCTGTTTGATGAATGCGATATTTTGTCCGAAAACCACGGTATGTTTATGCGCGACGCCGTAGTGGAGCGTTCCGGAAGCGTAGCTGCTTCCTGCAGCGCTTTTCGGTAGTACGGCTCACCGTCCCTACGGGAGGAGAGGAGGAGAAATGAATAGTAAATGCAGGGAGATTAAGGTGGGCCGCGCCCGGTGCTCTATCCTGCAATAAGGAAGGGGGAAGGGGAGTGAAAGATTCACAAGATAGATCACAAAATAAAAGGACATAAAAATTCAGTGACTCTGACGTTATAGACGGTCTTTGTCCATACACAGGGACAGTAAATGATCCCAGTAGCATTCACAAAGTACAGCAATGCTTTCGTTGATTGTCGCAGATAGATAGAAAAATTAAAAGAAAAGGTAGGCACGTTATCCAAGTGAGTGCTCAGCTGGCTACCCCAAGCCTGGTTAGGGCTACCCTACGCCATAACTAGGCGCGTGGTCGGTTGGCTACCCTACGAGACGGGAATAATAGATAATATAGGAAGGAAGAGCAAGAAAGTCACAGCATATCCACGGGGTGAATGATGATGAGTGGGCGAAGCTCCGGAGGGAATCATCGGTAAACCGTGAATCTTCCGTGTAATTCGCCCAGTCGATCATCATGTAAAGACATGATAAATACTGTATTCGAACGCTGGGATCTCGCCTTTGATTGGTTGATTGATACGCTAGCACAAATGCGTTAGAAACGTGCAGTACACTCTAGTAAGGGGGAGAGGGCACAGCGTCTTACGCAGCCCCTTACACAGTCCGGAACGCGCACCGCGTTTGCCGACGCCATCACATCACTGCTGAAAGAATATAAGGCGGAGAGGCCACAGCGTCTCACACCAGCTTCTTACACGCGCCGTAACGCGCTAGCAGAAACGCATCATCATCATCACCGTCGTCGTTAGAAACGGGCAGTCTTTCGTTAATGTTGGGTATTTAGTGTCATCGTGGTGCATGTTTCCATGTGCGCTTCGTGGCTTAGTGCGTGGCTTCAGGAAAGAGGTAGCTGATGATGATGATGATGGTGATGGTGATGATGCGTATGTCCAGGTAGCAGCCTGAACACACAACGCCTTCTATTGAGCCATTCATAAACTAAACTAGAGGTGGCTACATACATACATACAGAGGAGGGACAGACCCACACCCTAAGGAGCTTCGCCCCTAAAAAAATAAACATGATGACAGCTAATCGTACTGCGATGCACAGCGCCAAGGACCTAATATGTTAGCTACGGTGAACACGTTGCTGTTTATCTTTTGTAGTGCTACACGGAGATGCATTCCTACGGGAGAGTAAACAGTAATAAGGAGTAGAAAGGAGCGAAGCGCCGAAGTGGAAGGCTACGGAAATATGTACCACCTGGGTTCGTTAACATGCACTGCCATGCTGCAGTACAGGCGCCTATAGGTTTTCCGCTTCAATCCAAAATTCGACATTCGCGGCCCGGATCGAGCCGATGTCTTTCAGATCTGCAGTGGAGCAACGCTACTGCAGATTTAGTACTTTTCAACCTTCACACATACACCTCCCGAAATTACATCTTCTCTGCAATCTGTGCATTGTATTCCAAAAAAAAAATCTTACGCAGCCCATGCATTGTTGGAATCGGTGTCACGCGTGAAGTGAGCGAGAAAGTTTCCTATAACGAATTATTTGGCATTCAGCCAAGTATTACGACTAGGTTCAACGTGCTTGTAGATAGCGCATGAATACGCAATCGTGAGCATGCTTAAAGTGGCCTAATCAGGAACGTCGACAGCACCGGTGCGACTGAATGAACAGTGATGGCATGACGTAATTTTGTGACGCACGTTCCCCTCAAAGCGTGGACGTCTGTTTTGTCGAGAAAGCTCCTTTATACGGTGTGTTGATATGCTATCATTAGCGTCGTTCGTTTAGCTATTCCTGGGGCGGGGGCGGGGGGTTCCATCGAATTTGCAAAAAAGCACACCGAATGGTAGCACTCCACACATATCGTTATGATAGTTCGTATCACACTTTGGAAGCGCAGTCATCGTCACACAAGCACCATGATTACAACTGCAGGTGCAGTAGGTTAATCTATTTTATAAACCATCCCTTTCTATGGAGGCGAAGCGCTGAGGTCCATGTAGAAAGTGTTGTAAGTGCACGTTAAAGAACTCCAGGTGGTCAATATCTACAAAGCCCTTTACTACACGTCTGGAAATCAAACAGTCGTTTAGAGACAAAACCCTACAAATCAGTCAGTCATTACGTACCGTGTGGAAGGAGGCGCAGTAGCGTAATGGCAGTGTGTTTGCTAGCCACCTCAAGGGCGCGGGTCTTACATTCTCTTAACACTTTTTTAATTGAGAGTGTCTGTATGCTCGCTATCTCTACATGTCATTTGCAAGCGAGAACAAATGGCGCTCCTTCCCTGTTTTAATAGCGGAGCTCCTTAAGCCCATCATATCCGGTGTGAGAGCCGATCCTTAAAGCAGTGCGCAGTGTAAAGCGCAAAACGCACTGCTTTAAGGATCGGCTCTCACACCGTGAATGCATTATTGCTATTCGTGACGTACATGTCGAGTATATCATGAATGATAGTTGTGACGTTGCGAGCTCAATGCACGCTGCCGCAGCGTATCATATGTCAAGTTAGTTTGTACCTAGATTGACATAGGGTCCATAAAAATCAAACACGTGCACAATACACAATCAAACGCGTACACAATATGGTGGGGCGAGCACTATACGGGTATGAGCCGCATGTGATTGTAGTATAGTTAAGCGTGACGTACATGACTGGTATATCATGTTAGTGATGTAAAGTGCAGTCATTCTCCATGTTCGCATTACATTTACACCCTACTTCTCCGGTATTGGGGTAAACAAGGTGAGGAGACGACCAGGAAAGCGCCGAGGCGTAGACAGACAGACAGACAGACAGACAGACAGGCAGGCAGGCAGGCAGGCAGATAGATAGATAGATAGATAGATAGATAGATAGATAGATAGATAGATAGATAGATAGATAGATAGATAGATAGGTAGATAGATAGATAGATAGATACGGTCAAAGTGACTTAAGTTAGCCAATGAATGCTTTGCGTTTAGTGCCCTCATACTCCTTTGCCACACGTATGCGACCTTTTTCGCCTTATTTCTACTCAGGTCAACAGCACTTAGGTGAGCCATAATATTGTTGCTATACTAGAGGTAAGGCAGGAGGAACGCCCAAGAGCGGTATCAAAGACGACGAGGGGTTGTTCAGGTTCGCACGAGCTGAGCCATTTTGTTCATGCTAAAAGTTTTCGTAAATGTATTGCAAATATACTGTCCGGCTTCACGCAACAATATTTTAGTTCAGTGTTTTTTTTATATAACAGAACCTTGCTCTTTATAGTTGAGAATACGGCCGTGTAAACAGCAGTGCACATTGCGTACGCAATTTGCTTTGTTTTCCAATGTTTTAGTAAGGCTAGCTGTGAAAAATATAAACGTACGACACTTTCTGCTATGTTAATACACGATGTTCCCTATGAGGAGAGGAAAAAGGAACATAGTTGTGCTTCTTAGGTGGGCGTTTTATAACTAGCCTAACAAGCATATATTGAATGATGTGGCGAACAGTTCTATTGATTTGCACAAAATGTTTGCGCTTTCAATGTTTTTTTTAGGATTTGCCTTTGTTGGATCGGTCTGCCTGAAGACAAGAGTTGGACTAGGAGAAGACAAAGCTTACACATACATTGGAATCAGAATAATCGCTCATGAATTAGCGCACACGTAAGTGGACGCTTCGTGACTACATTGCATGAAAATGTCTTAATACGATGCTTTGTTAAATTATGTAGCTATACTAGGTCCATTAACAATGTAAGGACTGAACTTTCGACCATACCATTAATTTTCATATCTTGGATTCCTTGAATGTACCTCCTTGTCCTCATGATAAGAGATATTTTACCATAATATTTATTTATCCTTAGATGGAATGTAGACAGTTGTTACAGCTTCAGCTTTTTATTCATGTATATTACAATAATGCCAATTTTGTAGGCCACCCGTGAGCACCTTTCGGAAATTCAGCATTTGTATTGGGTAGTATTGGAACTTGGTATAGGAGAAACTGGAACATCAACTAGTATTTTCGGCTTCTAATTCAACACGACGAACGAGTCGTTTACTACAGCAGGGATCGCATACGCTGAATGATGAGGGTAAGGTTAAGCATGTGGCGCTTACAAGACTGGCGTGTCGATGATGATGAACTAAGCTCGGATATGAGGATGCGCTATCAGATAATTTTCCATCTCCCAATCCCAGTAAACGTTCGGCGCATGCTTGGTAAAGCCAAAACGCCTCAGAACGGCAGCATTTCAAAGGCTTGGTTAGGAACAAATATGTAAAGCGAAATAAGCGCAGTAATAAACAAGGGCCAGTCATTTTTGTGCGGGGTGCACAGGTAATGACATCGCATATAGCAGTAGTCTCGTTTTGCCCTCGCCGTTGTCGAGTATTCTTTTTCTTATTTCTCAACAGGCGTTCGCGAACGCCTGTTGAGCATTGCAAGGGCGTTGTAGGAGCTGTCGACACCAAGCGCATGGCAGGGCCAGCTGGTAGAGACCATTACTTTTCTAGACACAGGAAAAGTAAGCTGCTGTAGATATAAGACACGCGTATTAAACAGCTATCGGTAGTAATCGATACGTGAGAAACAGTAATATTAATGTGCTTTATGCTGCGGGGGGTTAGGCGTCATGCCAAGAATTTCCACGCAAGCTCTTTCTTATTTTTTTTCCATAAAGAGAGGGAGGTATTCTGTCATTTCTTACACATGATGTATACACTAAATGGTGCTAGAACGGGCCTCTTCTGTGATTAGTGCACGTGCAGTATTACACGATGAAGTAAATAATAAATCTGTGGTTAATTTTAAACACTGCGGATTGTGGACACGTGTACAAAATGCATCAAACTTAGCCTAACCGTCATCACCCGACACAAATATGGGATAGGCTAGTTTATGCAAGAGCGAATATTTGACACCAATCTATAATAAAACCTTCTGTCGTAAGATGTCGCTTTTGCAGTCTGAGTAGGGCACATGTATCTGTTTCAGCAGCTTTGTAAACAACTCACATGTAAATGTGTAAATAAGAATGTGTAAAGTAGAATTCCGAACGTGTGTTTTCTTCGCAGCTTGGGATGCTCACATGACGGATCCGCCGTGGACGCCCACATAAAGGGCATCAAAGCAGACTCAATTCGCTGTCCCTGGCAGCAAGGATACCTGATGAGTTATATTGAAAATGACGGAAACAGCATGAAGTTTTCGTCATGTTGCGATTATTCAATATCCCTAGTGGCATGGTAGGTGCAATATCTTCAATTCTTCAATTCTAGCTTAAAATCAACAGAGGAAACACCATCGGCTTTATTAATATATTCTAACCTCGATACAGAACAGCCATACTTGCAGAAAAAAAGTTATATTAGGAATGGGGTAAAGTGAATGTTTTGGTTTATCCGAGGTAAGAAAGAAAGTAAAGGCACTTAGACGTCTCTAAAATTTGAGTAAACAGCGTAGATGGCAAGCACGCAGCAACATCTGGATCATTTAAATTTTTATTTCTTTCCTTATTCTCAAAAAAAATTATAAACACTGAGTCGACCTTAGCCATAAGCTAGCGTGGGTCCAAGGTGAGTCGTATTTTACACGGCCACTTCGCATAAGTAAAACTAAGGATAGTTTTACATTCAATAGCTTGGGTGAGCATTGAAGTGAGACAAAAGATACACAAGCATGAGAAATACAAAATTATATAACCAAGAAATAAAAATCATATAATCACATAATAAACACAACATGAAAAGCAGCTAACAAAAAACAGGAAAGTAATTGTATGTATACCTTGAATATGTACGTTAGCGCAGAATAAGCCCATCTTCATCTTCTTTTCAAAGTCTTTTCTCTGTCTCTTACTGCACCGTCTCTTTCCTCTTCTTTCTTCATTCTGTCATCTTTTTTTTAATCTCTTCCTATATATCACTTATATCGTACCTTTTCACCTTCAAACCACTCCATCTCTTCGTCACTTCTTTTTATCACCCCTTACTAAGTTATAATGCACACAACTAAGCAATGCCATACTCTCTCTCCTCCTCCTTCTTTTGATTTTTTTACGCTCACATCACTCCTCTCCCTCCCCTTTCTTTCCCGCTGTTTGTTATGCAATGCTAGGTTAGCAGCTGCATAGCAATGCATAGCTATGCTAGGTTAGCACCTGCTTTCCACATACTCGATTTGTGTAACGCACACCGGCTGTCTTTTTAGGACGCCCGTACAAACCTCAAGCTTAAACAGCCATGCTCTTAAAAAAGAACTGTAGCGAACCAGGTCATTCACGGCAATAACATTTCATTAGTCGCTACATGAGGTGCAAAAATACTCAGGTTTTCGAGGGCTATCACTTTAGTTCAGAGCAGTGCGTTTCACGTCACCTTGAAGAAGTCAGCCTCGTATGACCTTTCTTGATTAGAATTATATTCATGTCATTTTCCTGCGCGATTGAGCAGCAAATGTCTACCCAGTTTACATCAATATTTGAATAATAATACTTCACGCAGCATGTGAGGCATTTGCTAGACATGTTGAAAGAAATGTTATTATTCAAATATTGAATTAAACTAGGTAGCGTATTGTACTAGAAGTTAGAGGGCTAAGTTGGTGTAAGCCGCAGTGTAGACAAGTCAGTCAAGCGGAACGTCAATATGAGGAATGTAAACTATAAATGAAAAAGCCTAAAAGTGAGCGCAATAAATTCACTGCTTCATCTGTGAATAAATCCGCGAAATAAAAAAAAATGGCAGATCCCACGTGCAGTGGGAATCGAGGAAATGCGAAGCACGCATCAGGAGTGTAACATGGACTTGCATTTTCGTCTTGCCATACCGAGTTTGGTACACATGAAGTTAACGAAACGGCCGCATGAGCACCATGACTCTGGCATGCAAGCCATGCCGCTCATACACGCATGTCATGATTCTAACGTTGTGGCCTGTCATTTACGTTCTTCATGCAGTCGTGTTGTGCCCTAGCAATTTTGGTATACATTCCATTAACGAAACGAGTGGCATGTATATCACGCCGCTCATGACATGCATGGCACAATTTTCATGTTATGACGTCATATAGGACCGTCATGCAGTCATGTGGTGCCAAACCAATTTTTGTATACATCCCATTAACGAAACGGCAGTGTAGCGCCAGGACCATGGCATGTAAATCATGCCGGTCCTGACATATAACATGAAAATCATGACATCCATGTCATGATTTTCATGTTATGACCTGTCATTTATGATAGTCGTGCAGTCGTGTTGTACCATATCAATCTTCGTATATATTCCATTAACGAAACGGCCGCAAGAGCACCAAGACTGTGGCATGTAAACCATGCTGCTCATGACACGCGTGTCATGATTCTAATGTTATGACATGCATATCATGCATTCCATGTTATGTCCTGTCATTTTATGTTCGTCATGCTGTCGTGTTGTTGCATACCAATTTTCCTATACATCCCACTTACGAAACGGCCAAGAGAGCACAAAGACCGTGGCATGTAAATCATGTCGCTCATGACATGCATGTCATGCTTTTCATGTTATGATCTGTCACTTATGTTCGTCATGCAGTCATGTTGTGGCATACCAACTTTCGTATTCATCCCATTAACCAAACGACCAGGAGGGCACCAAGACCGTGTCATGTAAATCATGCCGCTCATGACATGCATGCCATGCTTTTCATGTTATGACCTGCCATTTATGTTCGTCAGGCAGTCATGTTGTGCCATACCGATTTTCGCATACATCCCATTAGCGAAACGGCCAAGAGAGCACCAAAACCGTGGCATGGAAATCATGCCGCTCATGACGTACATGTTGTGATTTTCATATTATGACCTGTTATTCATGTGTGCACTTTAGTCGTGTTGTGGCATACCAATTTTCGTAAAGATCCCATTAGCGAAACGGCCAGGAGAGCACAAAATCGTAGGCGGCTAGATAGATAGATAGATAGATAGATAGATAGATAGATAGATAGATAGATAGATAGATAGATAGATAGATAGATAGATACGCTAAACTCGTTGAAGTTCGCTAAGAAATCCTTCGCATTTAAAGCATACCTGCTCAGAAACCTCTTTCAGCTTTTCAGTAGGAGGAGTTAATGCCCCGACTTCCAAGACACAATTTAGTGTAGTCTTTCTATGAAGGAAATTTGACTATAGAAAATCTAAAAATATTTGGAGGTCCTTCATGTTTGGCCTTAAAGGAAACAGGTAACAGATGAACAGTAAGAGCGACGGAATGGATACCTAGAGAGGGAAAATGTAACAGAGGCGAGCAAAATGTTAGGTGGAGCGATGAAATCAAGAAGTTCGCGGGCATAAAGTGGAACCAACTCGCTCAGGATAGGGCAGATTGAAAATCGTTTGGAGAAGCCTTCGTTCCGCAGTGGGCTTGAAATAAGCTGACGACGTAGATGAAGACGGAGGTCCTTCAATTTTCAAATCCCCAAGGCACACCACCAAGCGCAGCATTTTAACCACAAGCGTTTAAGTCCCGGCGGGTCCTTCAAGGACCTGGCTGCTGGTACTTACTTCCCTTGGTCATTCGTACTGACATACCATCCAGGATTTTGTTACGTTTTTTAAAGCAGTAAACAAACTCTCATGTCTCTACCGCAGGCGACACCGGGCTGGTACCATACATTTAGCAGCTGCAGGAGCAGTGTGGGATTGGCCGTCGCCGAAACTTAAAGCAACGTACAAGAGGGAGTGACGCGGGGGTTAAATGGCGCTTGCTGTGGCTTATAACTGCATGTGGATACAGACGGCGCCACTTGCGAATAGCCTGCACGCCAGCTTTGTCGTTCAGAGTCCGTAGATGGTGCTCGCATTGGCCACGCCTGAATGTTCACTTCACGATATTACCGTAATGTGAGTCTGTCCCATACAGCTGAAATACATGTGCAGTTTTAGCCCACGTAAAGGCTGTACTATGATGAGCTGAGTACAATCTGAAGCGCTGATGATATTTTATGAAATCGCGAGCCAAAAGTACGCCTGAAAAGCAGGCTGAAGTGGGGGCTTTGATCTAAGTATATTAAAGCAGGGCATTTTGAAAAACAGATATTGAATTGAAGATCATAAAAGATGTACTGTGCCCTTCTTCTGCCAGTAAGTATGTTGCATGGCGTACATAAACTCGTACCTGAATGCATGTACGTACACTACCGCTCCTGTACATGGCGCCCTCCCCCCTCCCTAAGGAAAAGCAGTAGCCCGCGCCTCGATATATCCCGCGTCCCTAAGCATTACAGTGCCAAACTTTCTTTGGCAAGGTCGCTGGTGCTGGCTACAGTGGAAGACATTTAAATAATGCTTTGAAGCAACAAAACTTCACGCAAGCATGCAGGAGAACTTCAAGCTTTTTTTTCCTTGAGCGAAATCGTGTTGTACGGGCGCGAAATGGAAAATGAAGAAGGTATATGCGGAATTGAGGAGACAGTGTGGAGCTCCAGATCATGTATACGGTCTGCAAAACAAAAGGACGCCGATTTCACTACTTGTCGATTTCTTTGGACACAGCAGAGACTTCTTTCACAATCTATACGTGCAATTAAATCTGAATGGCGTGATATCAAGTGACATTTCTCATTTTATAATATCTGATGAGTGGTACTTTTTTATTTAGAACATCTTCTCATGAGCATGTCTCCATCTTCATTCAAGCTTTCTCTGTATTTCAGGTCCAGAGAAATAACGTGTTTGCACAATCTAACAGCGTCAACTCGTATTAAGAAGAAGTACAACACAACAAAAATTCCAGGAGACATACTGGGCCGAACAAAGCAATGCAAAATGACATATCCTACTCTGCAAAAGACGTACTATATGGAGGTACGACTACAAGGCTTCTTACAAAAATTATTTAGCTTATTTTAAAGCTTTATTCTACGTATGTGGACAGCGAGAGTGTCTAGGACTGATGTCGCTTGTTTACAATGCCTAGCTATCCCTGCACACGCTACTCTTCGATGATGCCATTTTTTGTCAGGGTTTCGAATCGAAGGTTGTCAATCATGGATCTATTGTCAGATGATGCAGGCGGCTGGGTAGAGATCGGAATTGTTCGGCCAGGACACACAGCACGTACTTAAGGCGGTCGTAATGGTTCCCGGCAAGTCCTTTGGAGTGACTGACTCCCACAGATGGTACGCGAAGCCAGATGAAAGGACCAGGGTTAAGTTTTGGTACACAGCAGTGGCTAGGTTAGGGGACTGCTGCCGCCACAATGCCTCATCTGTTTCGATGGGAAAGGGCCGTGACATCAATGCCGAGCTGCAGTCTAGTCTTACTCAACACGACTGCTTCGTTTTAACGTGCGAAGTGTGACCACTACTGTGATGTCGCAGGAGACAGACATGTTCATATCCCACATGGCAGAACATTCCTTCCATGCCAGCAAGCAGAAGTTCAAAATAATGCCGAAAGAATTTTTAATATTTCGAATTGGCGTGTCAATGGGCACGCATGGAGATTCCGGTTGGTGTCACCTTATTTCTACTATAATTTGCCTGCCCAACTAGAGAGATTTCTATGAAATGTTCACTTTTTAAACTAATTGAATATTAACGAACAAATCTGCAAGAAGGTCTTGAAGTATTTGCATTACTCACTGCGAAGGGGGAGCGCCAATCCTCCATGTTAGAGCTTGTGTTATATTTTATGTGTTATGTATTTCAGCAATTTGGAGCACCCAACTGTGTGGCACAGTGCTACGTTCCAGGAGCGCAGTTTCAAGCTGCGGATTCTCACTGGCCAATGATTCTCATCGATGGCACGCCATGCACCAACGACAAATCGAGAGTAAGCTCAAGGAAGCAAAACGCTTACGTAAAACTGCTTCTATTCGCGTCGTTGATATTTTTTATAAGAATTTGCATTAACTGAGGGATCACGTCTGTCGAGACGCTGTTGCATGCAGTAATCTACCTTCAAAAATATTACGATACGGACAGCGCTTTCCACGCACTGCTCTTGAGTGCGACAATGCGTGGAACCGGTTTCCTGTACAGCAGCATTTTACAAGAGGTTATCTTGCATCAGATATCCACGTTGTGAAGAAGAAAGTTGGGCACGTGTTGGTAGATTGATGTTCATTCGGTCATTGCGTCACGATCCAAGCCATCAATCGACAAATCGTGTAATGTGGATTTGAAATTATCATGGCTTATTTTGCCTTGCTTCAGCGGATTCCTGAGAAAAATTGTGTACGAGTGACGGTGCAATGCCCAACGCCACCGGAGTGTGGATCGCTTTCGTCGCGCCTGGGAGTTGTAATTTTTTTATTTAGCAGTTTACAATGTTACTAATAAGGGTTTCTTTTACAGGTGTGCATAAATGGAGATTGCATACCGAAGGACAGGCGGAAGAGATTGCAGGCGTGGTCATAATAAACGTAAATGTCTCGAAAATTCTTATACGTGGTGCCTTAACGTAGCACTGAATATATATATATATATATATATATATATATATATATATATATATATATATATATATATATATATATATATATATATATATATATGCGTGTGTGTGTGTGTGTGTGGAATGCGTACCTCTTGTGCTCTGCGTAACCTCCTCCGTGACCAAGGTTCCTGAGGCGCTGTCCAGAGAACTGCGCAGTCGCGAATTCGAAACCACCTTCGGGAGCTCAGTAGAAAGGTGTGAACTTCTTTTATTTGACATTCTGCTTCGCGTATGCAGACTACACACACAATATACGTATGCGGAGCATGATGGAGACGGGGGAAGGCCATGGCGAAAACCCGATACGAGTCTCAATTACACCGATATGGCAGTAACTACGTCCAACTGCTCATTTTGCCTTACGTGAATGCTTCCGCGAGGACCGGGCATTTCCCGAGACATACTACTTGAGAAGGACAAGCCACCAGTGGAAATGTTTACATAATAAAATGGTGTTTTGAGTAGGGGGTTCTTCACCTGTGCAATTTTAAAGCCGCAACAACCCAACCTCAGTTTGCGTTTAATACCATATATCGGGGTCCTTCGGAGAAATTTTCGAATGGTGAGCATTTGAGTTCCAGGTTGCGCAGTTTGATTAAAAATCTGCAACCTCCATTAGTATTTCATGTTGTGTGCACTTTGGGGAGTCATGTGGCCGCCGATTGCATTTCCTGCTTTAGGAGACATTATTCGGACTACACCGATAGACAGAGACAGACAGACAGACAGACAGACAGAAAAAAAAAGAACTTTGTTAACAGCCTTGAGGAGAACCGCCGCCGTTCGGCCGCACCCACGGGGAGAAGACAAAGCCTCACCGCCGCGTCGTGGGCCCTCTGGACGGCCTTTAACTGCTGCAGTAGATCAGGGCTCCCTAGCTCGCAGCACCACTCTTCTTCGGTGATGCGTTGAGGGCCCCGTAAGGAGGCACTCCGCTGCACCATGTGATCTAAATTACTTCTCTCGCCCCGACCGGGGTAGTCCGGTTCAAAAGTGTTCGTGTAAGAGGTGAGAGCAGCTAGACTAGGGCAAGGCCTGGTCTGCAGCATTCGAAGCGTCGCAACCTGCGGCCTGGAGAGTTTCTCGTGCGTAAGCGGAAACCTTCGCATGAGCAGCTGATAGTGCTTAGTAAACTCGTCGAATGTTAATAAAAGATCTCGAAAGACCTCCCGACTGGTCTCCAAGGTAACGCCTCCGTCCGACCCGGCTCGTTTGGTTGGCTCGCGCGCGCGGGTGTGCGCGACCTCGTTGAGGTTACTTAGAGATGACAAGTGCGACCCCAGAAAAGCTCAAAAACCAAGTGATGGTGTATGAGGAAATGGCTCTATCACCTAGGATGTGAGTTTCTAGCTCGAGATAAAATGCTTGTGGTGTCCTCAAAACTCGGTGTATCGTGCCACACGGCTGCTAAAACAAAGCCTCGTTGTCTTCTCAGGGTTAGACTGGAGCAGTTCTTCATCGCAACAAGTTAACTTTCCGCGTAACCAGATCACAAGGGTTTAGGTGCTATGTTTGATTCCTTCGAGTCATTTATGCTGTTTTCACGAGAGTGCTAGCTGAGTTCAGCTGGGAATCAAATCTAGGCCGTCTGCGTGGTAGACGGGTATTCTACCGAAAAGAGGCCAGCGGGCGCCGTTCCTGCGGAAAAAATACCTTATCGTGAGGAATATTATCATATTCATGTATGCCACGCTGCAGCAAGAAAGTAGTAAACGGATGTGAGGCTGAAGAGGAGGGATAGAAGAAGGGAGAGAGTAAAGCGTAAAGCCTTGTATAGTGCAATATAACAAGGGGGTAGAAAGAAAACACAGCCGTGCATCTCTGCAAACGCTGGAATCTTGAGGCGTGCGCTTAAACTCTAAAAGAGGACAGTTCGAGCGATAGGCGGTGCACCAGAAAGGGTGCTCGGTGGACCATAGGGACGCACGCCAGAATTTTTTTTTTGCTCCATGCTGTTTACATTCACGCTCCGTCTTTGTCATCGGCAAACCTATAAGCACACAAACCAAAGCACGAATTCGTGCATGTAGGCACCACGCTTATACAGAACTTGGTTGCGTGTTAAAAGCGCGCGCACCACTCGTACCGTTGAGAACGGCTTTGCTTGAGCAAACAAAAAAGATTGATACGCTGGATGGCTACAGGTGAGGAGCTCAGACTGGCATTGTCCATCCGGTTAGAGAATGAAACTATTTTTGTCAATGTTTGTAGAATTTGCTTGTCGCTTTCACGTCGTAGATATGTCACAGCGCATTGAGCTCCTTTCTACTGGACGTTACAAAAAGTGCAGCCCTTGCGGAACCTGCAATGCGTTTCTGCGAACAGCATGTGATCAAGTTCTATGTACGCTACTCGCCTACAGGCGACAATTCATGCAGTGGTTTGTGCGCTCATTGGTTACTGAGCGAGCTGATTTTAATTCACAAGCATGCACCCAATGTGCGATTACGTGTCTTTCAATACATGGCGTAGCGGGCCTCACGATCATATCACGCTTTTAAAACGGGAAACCGCAGCCATTACAGCGCTACTACGTTGCGCAGTTACATTGACGAACAATGTGCTTGTTTGTTGTTGTTGTTTTGTGGGGTTTTACGTCCCAAAACCAGTTCTGATTATGAGAGACGCCTTAGTGGAGGGCTCCGGAAATTTCGACCACCTGGGGTTCTTTAACGTGCACTGACATCGCACAGCACACGGGCCTCAACATTTCGCCTCCATCGAAATGCAGCCGGCGCGGCCGGGATTCGATCCCGCGACCCTCGGATCAGCAGCCGAGTACCTTAGCCGCTAGACCACCGTGGCGGGGCGAACAATGTGCTTGAGAAAGAACACTAAAGTAGGTTTGTAAATCCAGTGCCTGTTTTCTATAAGCGCTCGATAGTTTGTCTAGAGCAAATAGCTTTATTTACGTTTGTGTCGGTGATGGTAAGCCGGTGCATTTGCGATATCGAGTAACACATGCAAAGCTTGCCTTCCCAGCCTAGCTGAGCAGCGCGTTCTTCACAGCACAGCGTTGTAGGTATTGGAGATGCACGTCTTATGTGCATTCTTGAATGAAGACATAACTGCCATGCTGGACATTACCAGAAAACCAACAGTTGCTGTGAGCCACCCTCTATAGTGGCACGCTGTTTTGGTCATTCGCTCGTTCATTCGTCAGTGCACGGGGATAACACGGATCTTTCCATAGGTGCGAAATGCGGTTCTTAAGATAGATATTTAAACATGGCCATGTCTACCCGGAAAAGGACGCCGCCCATATGAGGGCGTTAACAGCCTGGTGAAGGAATAAAGTTCATCCTTCCTTCCTTTCTTCCTTCCTTTTATGTCATTTCAATTCAACACATGCAAGTGCGCAAAAGCCGCTGTATTGACGAAAAGCTCTTCACATTTTTCCACATGTTGCCGTACTTCCTAGATGTTCGTGTTCGCCATGGCAAGCATGTGCACATGCAATAGCTTATTATTCGGCTTCAACATTATTTGCACTTTCTTAGAGCATTTCGCACAAAAGCATAACAGGGTTCGCTTTTTAAACAAATATATCAGACTATTTAAACTGACGTATGCGTGCTATGGCATGTTTCGCAAATCTTATCGTTTGCACTGACTTGTACACTGAAAATCGAAAACCCAAGATACGTCGATGAAAATGAATTGGAAACTTGCAGAAAAGATGACCCAGTACAAATGACACTAAAGTTCTTGTTTTTTGTAATTCTACATCGCGACATCGGTTATGCGTGGACCAAACTGAGATGTTTATTTTTATAACGCGCGCAGTTGTTCCTTGATGTCCACATGGCTCAATTCCCAATCGTAGTTGAAGTTGTTGTTGATGTCGAATGGTCCAAAACAAAATAGCGCTAGTTCCTATCGTGTATGACGGTGCCAATTTTTTCCAAAGATTCGCACGTAGACGGGTTTGTTCTTTTCAATACCCCATCAAATTATCAGAGTGGCGACCACTCCTGTATTCTGCCAGCCTTGGTGCAACATGCCTGATATGATCCCTTAATTTGCTTCACAAAACCATCGCGGATTATTTAGCTTTCATGATACTTGCTGTAAATTGTGATGTTAGCATTCGGTCTCAGGCATGTAATTTTCAGATAATCAACGCAAGACATGGTGGAAAGTGTTTCAGAAAAGTTAAGCTCACTGCGACCCTTTCCACCGAATTAGCTAGGAAAATGAAAAGGGCATTTGATTTGATCGTATAAGTAATGGGAGCACGCTTCCGAGAATCTCCAGGATGTGGATCATGACGACTGGGTGAAGCACTGGGGATTGTTCAACGTTACCGTAAATCCCCTGTGAGATTTCCCGCGCATGTAAGTGAGTGACAATGCGTGCGTATATATTTACACACGCGTTGTCATTCATGTTCCTGGCCTTTATAAGGCTCCTGCGCTCCCACGTCGTGGATCGTGCCGTGTTCCGGATGACATTTAGTTAATGCGCACGCTACGAATATTTATTGTTCAACTACGTACAAGAGACGTCTCCCACCGGCACTACATTGCAGGCAAAGATCCAGTGCCTATATGTACGGATGGCCGGTGAACGGTTGTTTAGCGCGAGCAGTCCGTTTTTTTTAACCAGGAAGCTCGCTAGCAGACGCTGCCTGCGTCGGCTTTATCTGTGGCGGTAGAGGGCGCGTTCTCGTTCTCTGCGAACTGGTACAGCGTTCACCGCAGAAAGAGCGTTTCCATAGTCAACACGCGCCGTCCGCTCTCTCTCACGACAGCAGACGATTCTGTGCCGTGAGCACAGACAACGGACAACGTGGGCGGACAAGCCTCGACCATAAGGTGCTTCTCCCCTAAAAGTTCTATGCCGCAAGTGAATATGCGACCCAGATAGCTATCGCGAATGCCCCAAGCGCTTTAACGGCACCGCCAATCTGCGTGCACGACGCCTCTGTGAAATGTCCTCTGCTGCGCGCTGGAGCACGGCATGTGGCGCCATGATCGGGAACAGAGTGAAAACATAAAGGAACCGAGAAGAAACTGAACCTGAGGAGGAAAGTGTCCCTACTTTACGAAGACCTGGGGGGTTCTACATTGACAGGGGTCGACCAGCAACCTGAGACGTGAAACGAAACAGCGCCCATATATGTGACACTTCGTCGCATATGAAACTTAGTCGCCAGCGCAGTGTATATTGCACAAGTATCATGGGTGTTTGTACGCAGCCCAGTACTACGAGGTTGCTTGAATCAAAGAGATAACGGCTCCGCGAGCGCCTCAGAAAGGCGACGAGAACAATGGCTGAATACTATGCAAATGAGGTATCCCAGCGGGCAATAACCATAGTGGTTCGACGATGTAAGGGCGCTATTTTCTGCAGCTTTGTTCAAGAGCACGGCTCAGCGTCACCAAAAGTACCGAAAGGCAGTGGCCGAGTTGGAAGGACAGGAACGCCGTAAGCAGAAAGTTTCTGAAATTTTTGACCACCTGGGTTTCTTTAACCTGCATGCCCTGATAATACCCAGTACGCGGACCTTTAGCATAGCCACTACTATCAAATATGTTACAGCTGTGACTGGGTTTCAACGCGTGTCTTTTGGATCCGCAGCCAAGCACTGTGAATGCAAGACCGCAGTGGTGGACGGAACGGCATCGCGCGTGTGAACCTCAGACTACAAAATCTGATTCGCACGTTTCTGAACCCAAGTGCGTCGCCACCCAATCGACAAATTTCGCTATGGAAATTGTTTCACACCTGCATTTAACTTTGAGTGAAAAGACGCAGCGAGACGCCTTTTAGCGCTTGACGGCCAGGCACTCATATCATCAATCGGTGGGACATAAGTATGGCCGCGACGTGAGGCTCGGAATGGAAACGCCCCCGGTGGTACACCCTTAACCAAGGAAACGTCAGAACATATGCCTCTTGAGAATAATCGCTGCCGGACAGGCACGCCATAAGTACAGTCACGCGCGATTTAAAGGTTATCGCACGAGCGTCGACCGGCCGTAGGTCCCAAAGCGCAAGCGGCCATATTCGGAAGCGTGAAAATGAAGATTTTTCATTCTCCTCTCCCTTGTTGGCTTTTCTGTTCTACTGCGAAACAGTGCTGCCTGTGTTCAATGCGGCAGCGAGGAAACGATTGTGCATGTCCTCTGCGATTGCCCTGGGTACTGCTTCCAGCGACAGTCTCTCGCCGCAGAATTGTCGCGCCTGGATGGTCGACCGCTGTCTGAGCAAACCGTATTGGAATGTCGGAACGATGGAGTCTCGCAGCAGAAGTCCACGGAGGCTGTGCTCAAGTTTTTGCGCGCAACAGGCCTAGTGAACCATCTCTGGCACTGCCGTGTTTGGTGTGTGCGCGATTCAACCTCTTTTTCCCTTTCTTTTTCTTCTATCCCTTTTTGTCTCCCCTTACCCCTTCCCCAGTGCAGGGTAGCAAACTGGATATTTTTTCTTCCCGTTAACCTCCCTGCCTTCCGCCCATGATCTCTCTCTCTGCTCTACAATGCTCGTCCTCGCTACAAACTCCCCACCATTTCTCTTCTCTTTACTTTTCTTCTATTTGCTGAGATTAAGCGCGGACGTCGTACAATCTTAGATTATGCGTAGATGGGGGTGACGGCTGCTTAAGAAACATCAAAAAGACGGTGGAAAGCTGGCCCGATGCTTCCCTCTCCTCGAAAGAGCATTCTGGGCCGTGGCGCTGTCGTTGTTCTTGGTCGACGCTCGCGTGATAACCTCCAAATTCCGCTCGACTGTACCTCACATTTAGACCTTGAAAAACACTGTACGAGTAAGTGAAAGGATTTCTTGGTATCCTTATGTATCCTTTACGAGACAAAAAAATCAATACCCAAGACCTTTGTCAGTCGAACCAATGAAGGAGGGATCCTAACCCAGAATCTTTGGCAATTGTACGTCATGTCCCGTTTTCTATACCACCTTATGTTTAGCCACATTATATTTTGTCACGTGTGGTTCATAGTGATTTATGCGTTTATGGATGTGATTTTGTTTTTGGTAACCATGAAACGACAAGAACACCACGTCATTGATGATTTGACCCACCAGTCACGCATTTATGAATTCGTACCCTTTGTGTCAATCAAGTTAAACACGTACTTCCGATCTTTTCTGTACATTTTTCGGGTGCCGTTTCTTCAGTAACGTTTACATGAAACATGGGGCTTTCTCCTTAAAACAATTACTAAACAGCGTTTCGCTGCAAAATTTATCTTTAGAAATTGGCGCCGCTGCCGTTATTACAGCCCGTCAATGAACGCAGCTGGCGACTGGTGCACGAAGTGAAGCAAAATTTTTAGATTTAAATAGTTGACGTAACAGAAACGAAATTGATTCATTCTGACGCCCGTTGACCATTTAAGAGGTATGGCCTTTATATGGTCAGCCGCCTTCAGAATTAAACTATGGCCAGCGAAGGTCTTTTTAAGAGGACCTGCAAGTCTGGGTCAATGACTTTCAAAGGCAACGGAGCAAGCGAGAGCTTCCAACAGATCAGACGTAGCAGCTGTAGGTCCTTTGCAGCCTTGTGAGTGTCATTTCCTTCCTGTGGTGTGTCTTTGTGTTTGCGCTGGAAATTCTCCCTCTAAGATGAAAGCGGACGTTTCATGCGACGCGCTTAGCAGTGCCAGAAGATGGTCATAAGCCAATACCAGAGACTTCACATTCCTCGATCAGTGTTTTGGTAAATTGGATGACCTGCCGTCGGATTATAGTGAAAGGCCTAGATCAAATCACTTTGCAGAAAGCAATGTATGCCAGGGAACTGTTTCTTGCGATCGACGTGATAGATACATAGACGCAAAATACCATTCTAAAGCGTGAACCGCGTAAGCCATCGACAAAGTCACATAGCAAGAATAAAGGTCTTTTCGAAACGAGTTTCGCAGTAGGGGCGGACACTTTGGTAAGAAACTAAGAGAGAGATGACCTTTATTGTTTCAATCATTAGTGCATCGAGATGGGTAAACCCGACGAAGAGGACACGGGGAGTGCGCTGATATGAAAAGGCGATTATTATTCAGAACTTACGGCCAAATTGTCGCGACGCAGAGCATCGGCGCCCCACACCTCTGCTACTTTAAAGAAATGGTTTTAGCTGAACTCGAGATATGGTGACAAAGGTATAGCCAGGCAGCTGATGACAGCTCATACGCATGAGGAAGATGTACAAAGAATGTACAGATAAAGAAGAGCCAATCACGTGTTGCGCCAAATATAGATGCATGTAGTGTAACTCTTTTGCCAATAAGCTATAATTCAAGCAGCGGTCGAGAGCGAGCAGGTGGACTAGTGAGCTCTATATGAAAATGGCTCGCAAGTGAATATCGCTGAATACTATTTGGCCGAACTGTTATCATAAAGCAAGTGTTGGTTACGGAAATTCCAGTCGTGTAATGTTTCCTTGTGCATAACCATCTTCAACATCTGTTCTCCAGCTAAATTTAGTTCCATTTATTTTTTTTTATTTTTCAGCAATGGAATGGGTTAGTTTAATACTTGGGGATCTGTATCCAATTCTGTAACGGCTTTCTGCAGTCAAAACATTTCCCTCATGGCGGTTCGAGTGGGTTATTTGTGTTCATCAATAAACCTCAACCTCGACTTTATAACAAATACTTCTCGGGAAGAACGACCTAAAGACGAAGGCAAATAGAACAACTGCTTGTTTTACGTGCAAGAACTCTGACACGATAAGGAGACACATCGTAGCGGAGAGAGCATGCCACTTCGACAACTTAGGGTTCGTTAACGTACACAGGGATCGCACTTTAGACGGATACACAGCATTTCGCCTAGGTGAGAAAAAAGAGAACAGACAGCGGAAATGGAATATGACCACAGGACTGTCTGTGATCGTGTGCCCATAAAGGGCAAGCCTCGCCCCATTGAAATAACATTGAACTGCACACCTTGATTAAAGATTCTGGTAGTACTTCCAAAGTACAACACAGAGGTCCTGCAAACATATCAGAAATGACACTCACACGACTTTGAACCTACGTATTGTCTTGCACGCTGTGTACCTTCTCAGGCTACTGTCTCTGGTAATCTGAAAGTGGCACATAAAAGAAAACCCTTTCTTAAATACATGTCCGGTACGCTGATAACGAACTGTGATTTCAATTTACAAACCATCTTTAATAATTACCACGGAGTTGCGCTGCCACAGGGTTCTTTCTGTATATTAGATGTGCACAACGAAACTTACCACACTCCAACCTCCGTGGTGACAGGACATCGCTGGCAAACGCCAGGCAATCCAAGGTTCGTGCGCGATAAAAATTGACCGTGCAATGTTGTGTTCTTGCTCGAATGAATTGCCGTGCCTTTATTAACAATAAAATAAAGCTTAATGAATATCTCGCCTACAGAATTCACACGGAGATAATCGTTAATGATAGGCTAGTCCTGTTATTTTGACAACATTGCGACCTCGGCTAGGCAGTTATCTAATGCTACTTATCCTCAAATCCCCAAAAAAAGTACGCGATTCTATAGTTTTGCGGTACGCTTTATAGAGATCTCTATTTCCCCACACTGTTCAGTCTCGATTAATGATATTGTGATATTTCAGTGTTACCTAAGTAACGTGATATATACCTAAGTAATGTGATATGTACCATATGGAAATGGCTACTTGGTCTTTAATTGCTGATGACGAAAATCAGAGAGTAGCAACCAACGAGACATTCCCGCTGGCATTCCAATATGCCAGGTCGAAGGCCTCTGTCCTGGCCTGCGAGGAGAAGTAATACTACAAACTGCGCGAAGCGGTTCTCAGTTTACCGCGAAAACGAGAATTAGACAGCATAAAGCCAAACGAATCTGGATGAAATGTTGAAACACTCAACAATGAATTTCTTTACGGGTGGAATATTTGTAAAACAGCTAATGTGGATATTCGCGTATTATGTTTGTATCTGTGACGTTGCTGACTGCCAGAAACGTAAGTTTTTTATTTCCTAATATTTTGAGATCGCTGTAATTGCTGCCTCTATTTGGCTGGTGTGTAACGTGCCGTCATTCGTTTTGTCCATCAAGAGGCTTTGTTGTCAAAACATGCATCTGTAAAGTAAAATATGCTCATCCACCATTATAGTGGAAGTGATGCCGTCGTATTTGAAAGGCCTTGAACGATGCGGCTATTTTTAATAAGGATATTATCGACTGTTGATTTCTCAAAATAAATAATTACGAGGTTATTAAATGTATATTAAAGCTTTGGGATTTCTCCAAAGCAGAGTAAACTGGCGAGACTGGTAGTCGCGACACAATGTGACTCTTGTTTCACGTCGGTTACAGGTTAAACTGTGCTGCCTGTATTTGAACCACAACGCACGGAAAGTTTATGTGAAGCCGAGTTTATTGCCGTGTTTTATTCGAAGTAGTAGAGGTCGTTACATAAAGTTTTTCTTAGTCATACTTGACCGAAACGGGAGATTTGTTCTGGTTGGCGACACGCGTGTAATTTGCTCAATTTACAGTTGTGTATCTCAATGTCATGTTCCCCGCTATATAACTTATGCGCGTCAGTGTGGAATCTTTGCTCAAGAATACCAGGTAAATAACTGAAAATCTGTACCGTATATTTGAGATTTTACCGTGGGTTCAAGTTGCTCCTAAGCGGAAGTTCTTTTTTTTTCTTTATGTCCCCCTTACAACTCGAACTTATCTGCAATGAGAGTGCGTGTGCGTTTGCGTGGTGAAAAGATACATCAGCTGTTTCACCTGAACACTGCTTCGCAAGAACCGCTGGCTCTGACACTGCTAACGTCCAAGAAACAAATTAAATAGATTTACCCCACGTGTAACAGAGAACTTGTAAATATCGACCGTGAGCTGGTTTTTGGACGTTAAACCCCCCAAATCAATCAATTATATACCGTGTGGAGAAAATATGGAGCTCTAGAATAAGCGAGCGCTTCGTAGCGAACGGTGTTGCCAACAGTCTACGCCTAACACCTTACACCGGTCGGTGACGTTAGTTACAGGAAAACATGCCGGGCTATCATTTCGAGTGCACGCGTTTCTACAGACAATAATAATCTGACAGTTACTGTAGTTCATTACGAATTGCGGCCATATTTTGTGTGGTGTCTACCACGGATATCATGGCTAGTGAGCAAGGCGTGTACACGCGCTTCAATAGCGATGCGGCGACGATCAACATGAGTGACAACGGGGTCGCAGTTTTACCCAACTTGAGAGCATCTACAAATGCTATAAAGAACATCGGCTGGGGCAAGCGGTAAAGTATTTCGCAAGAACGTTGCTTTTCACGTTCTTCACGAAGGCACGAACAATCTGTCGGCACACAGAACCCCGGCTGTATCTGGGCATCACCTACACGCCACTCGTTCTATCGTGCCTTGTTCCCCGAATGGTCGTACTCTCCATGTTCGACCACGGCGTGGCATAAGGCCAAAGCCGTGCGGGTCAGATTGTGTGTTGTGTTGCTTTTACCCTAAGTGTATGTGTAGGGGACCTACCATGGCACTTTTCAGTGATGCCGGGATGCTGTTCTGGCTCGACGGGGGCACATTCAGCCATATTGCCGAATTCTCTAATGGCAGCACCTTTAGGCAGTCGGCGAGGCGGTAGCAGCCCTTTGGGCCAATCAAATCAAAGCTGAAACGATGGTGAATTGGAAAGCACTTATCCCATGCATGATACACACGTACCCTTTCATATTCATTCACTGGTAAAAAAATGCTTCTTTTTTTTCAGGGCGGGGGGGGGGGGGCATGGGCTTTAATGTTCTCTAATACACGGCTGTCAGTGGATTCGCAATGAAAATTGATGCAAGGTATGTTTGCATTATAGAACGTTAACGCAGTTTCCCCGCCAAGAATGGCATTGAAACTTGTCATTCTTTTTACCTGGAACTCTTGGAAAGCGCTTCAAATGCTTTTGGCTGACCGTCTACTCCAGAACTGGATGTAGTAACAAGTCTGGGCGAGCAAATATGAAACCAAAACGCTTGAAGTTTCATTCCATCTACAAAGCCGCACAATCCCTGAAATCCAGGTAGCCTTGTGTACAACGAAAATAACGTGTTATGTTTAAAAGTCCAGATGAACCGCTAGTGCGGATGTGGGGTTTGAAGCTAACTTAGCTAATAGTAGTCACGCAGGAATTGAAACTTCTTACTCGTGAACGGTAAGACGGAAAGCAACAACAAACTTGTATTTGCTGCCTTAAAGAACCCCTGCACCACTTTTTCAAGGGGCTCTCAAACGATATCAGTGCAAGAGCTTATTGCGTCGCTAACTGCCAGCCGCAAAACTTTTTCTCATTCGTTAGGTACTAGCAGCGTACCCAAGTCACCTTTGAGGTGGAAATCCACCGTCCTAGCGCTTTCACTCTGTTTTCGTTTTTGCCATCGTTCTAGAAGTTACACAGACGGTGTTGGGGGGGGGGGGGGAGGGGTGTTAAATACTTGCGAGAACCCACGATAAAGCACGTCGTCGTCTTAAACGTTCCTCCTTCAGTTTCCACTCCTCTCATTTTATTTTCTCTTTGAACGTATTCGAGCTTCCGCAGTGACGACATCCTTGCGGCCATTGCCACTGTGGGGACGTGGCGCCAGCCCACGCCGTCCGCGGCTAGTGCAAAATGGAATAAGCGAACCGCAGTCCCCGCATTTAATATTCTGTGTCAGTTAAGGCGTGTTGTGCTGGAAGCACAGTGGGCGCTTTCCCGCTGTATTTTAATGTATTTTAAAACCTAAATGCGATTTCCTTCCTGCATCTAGTGGAATAATATTCGGCTGACCTGTTCACAGGGTCCTCAACGTGTTTGCTTGCTATGTTTAAAAAGTGTTCCAGTGCCTATATATACGGATGGCCGGTGAACGGTTGTGCAGCGCGAACAGTCAGTTTTTTCAACCAGGAACTCGCTAGCAGACACTGCCTGCGTCGGCTTTATCTGTCGCGGTAGATGGAGCGTTCTCCTTCTCTGCGAGCTGGTACAGCGTTCACCGCAGAAGAGCGTTTCCATAGTCAACACGCGCCGTCCGCTCTCTCTCACGACAGCAGACGATTCTGTGCCGTGAGCACAGACAACGGACAACGTGGGCGGACAAGCCAATGCTCGTCTTCACTACAAACTCGCCACCCTTTCTCTCTTTCCTTTTTTCTTCTATTAGCTGAGATTAAGCGCAGACGGCGTACAATCTTAGATTATGCGTAGACGGCGGTGACGGCTGCATAAGAAACAGCAAATGGAGAGTGAAAAGCTGGCCCAGGTCCTCCCTCTCCTCGAAAGAGCATTCTGGGCGTGGCGCTGTCGTTGTTCTTGGTCGACGCTCGCGTGATAACCTTCAATTCCGCTCGACTGTACGTCACATTTATACCTTCAAAACGTTTTATGAGTCAGTGAAAGGATTTCTTGGTATCCTTATGTATCCCTTACGAGACAAGAAACAATGGCAAGACCTTTGTCAGTCGAACCAGTGAAGGAGGGATCCTAACCCAGAATCTTTGGCAATTGTACACATGTCCCGTTTTCTATACCACCTTATGTTTAGCCACATTATATTTTGTCGCGTGTGGTTCATACTGACTTATGCGTTTATGGATGTGATTTTGTTTTTGGTAACCATGAAACGACGAGAACACCACGTCATTGATGATTTGTCCTACCAGTCAGGCATTTATGAATTCGTACCCTTTGTGTCAATCAAGTTAAACACGTCTTTCTGATTTTTTCTGTACCTTTTTCAGGTACCGTTTCTTCAGTAACGTTTCCATGAAACATGAGGCTTTCTCCTTAAAACAATTACTAAACAGCGTTTCATTGCAAAATTTATCTTTAGAAATTGGCGCCGCTGCCGTTATTACTGCCGTCAATGAACACAGCTGGCGACTGGTGCACGAAGTGGAGCAAAATTTTTAGATTCAAATAGTTGACGTAACAGAAAGGAAATTGATTCATTATGACGCCCGTTGAACATTTAAGACGTATGACCTTTATATGGTCAGGCGCCTTCAGAATTAAACTGTGGCCAGCGAAGGTCTTTTTAAGAGGACCTACAGTCTGGTCCAATGACTTTCAAAGGCAACGGAGCAAGCGAGAGCTTCCAACAGATCAGACGTAGCAGCTGTAGGTCCTTTGCAGCCTTGAAAGCGGACGTTTCATGCGACGCACTTAGCAGTGCCAGAAGAGGTCCAAGCCAATACCAGAGACTTCACATTCCTCCATCAGTCTTTTGGTAACTTGGATGGCTCGCCCTCGGATTATAGTGAAAGGCCTAGATCAGATCACTTTGCAGAAAGTAATGTATGCCAGGGAACTGTTTCTTGCGATCGACGTGATAGATACATAGACGAAAATACCATTCTAAAGCGTGAACCGCGTAAGCCATCGACAAAGTCGCATAGCAAGATAAAGGTCTTTTCGAACGAGTTTCGCAGTAGGGGCGGACACTTTGGTAAGAAACGAAGAGAGAGATGACCTTTCATGTTTCAATCAGTAGTGCATCGAGATGGGTAAACCCGAGGATGAGGACACGGGGAGTACGCTGATATAGAAAGGCGATTATTATTCACAACTTATGGCCAATTGTCGCGACGTCGAATATCGGCGCTCCCACCTCTGATACTTGTAAAGAATGCTTTTAGCTGAACTCGAGATATGGTGACAAAGGTACAGCCAGGCAGCTGATGATAGCTCATACGCATGCGGAAGATGTACAAAGAATGTACAGATAAGAAGAGCCAGTCACGTGTTGCGCCAGATATAGATGCATATAGTGCAACTCTTTTGCCAATAAGCTATAATTCAAGCAGCGGTCGAGAGCGAGCAGGTGGACTAGTGAGCTCATCATGAAAATGGCTCGCAAGTGAATATCGCTCAATACTATTTGGCCGAACTGTTACCATAAAGCAAGTTTGGTTATGGAAATTCCATTCGTGTAAAGTTTCCTTGTGCATAACCATCTTCAACATCTGTTCCCCAGCTAAATGTGGTTCCATTTATTTTTTTTTTTTTTTAGCAATGGAACGGGTTAGTTAATACTTTGGTATCTCTGTCCAATTCTGTAACGGCTTTCTGCAG
>JABSTT010003612.1:0-16902 GCA_013339685.2 Hyalomma asiaticum | reverse complement strand
AGGTTAGCAGCGCATCAACTCGTCATACGCAGACCAATGTTTCTGCATGAGAAATCGGTGTGCAGACTTCATAGAAGGAAATCTAAAGGGGTATTTAGGTGCTTTCGTTGTTGTTTTGCTAAGCATTACCTTTCAAGGTGCTTCGCCCGTTTCTTTAGTGAATACAGCAGTTGCGCACTGTAAGTGCATAAAACGTCGTTTCTTGCACTTTTGTTCCTAGCAAAGTATTCAGGACCGCTTAGGTCGCTAAAGTTTAGGAATGTCATTTTCACCATTATTTGCATTCCAAAAATCCCAAATTGCAGTGTTATTCTGTTAGTCATGCCCAAATGACGGAAACGGTCTTTTCACAATCACAAGGTTAGCAGCGCATCAACTCGTCATACGCAGACCAATGTTTCTGCATGAGAAATCGTTGTCCAGACTTCATAAAAGAAATCTAAAGGGGTATTTAGGTGCTTTCTTGTTTTGCTAAGCATACCTTTCAAGGTGCTTCGCCCGTTTCTTTAGTGAATACAGCAGTTGCGCACTGTAAGTGCATAAAACGTCCGTTTCTTGCACTTTTGTTCCTAGCAAGTATTCAGGACCGCTTAGGTCGCTAAAGTTTAGGAATGTCATTTTCACCATTATTTCGCATTCGAAAAATCCCAAATTTGCAGTGTTATTCTGTTAGTCATGTCCAAATGACGGAAACGGTCTTTTCACAATCACAAGGTTAGCAGCGCATCAACTCGTGATACGCAGACCAATGTTTCTGCATGAGAAATCGGTGTGCAGACTTCATAGAAGGAAATCTAAAGGGGTATTTAGGTGCTTTCTTGTTGTTTGCTAAGCATTACCTTTCAAGGTGCTTCGCCCGTTTCTTTAGTGAATACAGCAGTTGCGCACTGTAAGTGCATAAAACGTCGTTTCTTGCACTTTTGTTCCTAGCAAAGTATTCAGGACCGCTTACGGTCGCTAAAGTTAAGGAATGTCATTTTCACCATTATTTGCATTCGAAAAATCCCAAATTTGCAGTGTTATTCTGTTAGTCATGCCCGAATGACGGAAACGGTCTTTTCACAATCACAAGGTTAGCAGCGCATCAACTCGTGATACGCAGACCAATGTTTCTGCATGAGAAATCGGTGTGCAGACTTCATAGAAGAAAATCTAAAGGGTATTTAGGTGCTTTCTTGTTTTGCTAAGCATTACCTTTCAAGGTGCTTCGCCCGTTTCTTTAGTGAATACAGCAGTTGCGCACTGTAAGTGCATAAAACGTCGTTTCTTGCACTTTTGTTCCTAGCAAAGTATTCAGGACTGCTTACGTCGGTAAAGTTTAGGAATGTCATTTTCACCATTATTTGCATTCCAAAAATCCCAAATTGCAGTGTTATTCTGTGAGTCATGTCCAAATGACGGAAACAGTCTTTTCACAATCACAAGGTTAGCAGCGCATCAACTCGTCATACGCAGACCAATGTTTCTGCATATCTCCTCTGTGAAGACTTGATAGAAAGTAATTTAAAGGTGCATTTAGGTGCTTTCCGTGTTGTTTTGCTAATTACCTTTCAAGGTGTGTCGCTCGTTTCTTTAGTGAATACAGCAGTTGCGCACTGTAAGTGCATAAAACGTCGTTTCTTGCACTTTTGTTCCTAGCAAAGAATTCAGGACCGCTTACGTCGCTAAAGTTTAGGAATGTCATTTTCACCATTATTTGCATTACAAAATCCCAAATTTGCAGTGTTATTCTGTGAGTCATGCCAAATGACGGAAACGGTCTTTTCACAATCACAAGGTTAGCAGTGCATCAACTCGTCATACGCAGGACCAATGTTTCTGCATGAGAATCGGTGTGCAGACTTCATAGAGGAAATCTAAAGGGGTATTAGGGCTTTCTTGTTTTGCTAAGCATTACCTTTCAAGGTGCTTCGCCCGTTTCTTTTGTGAATACAGCAGTGCGGCACTGTAAGTGCATAAAACGTCGTTTCTTGCACTTTTGTTCCTAGCAAAGTATTCAGCGACTGCTTACGTCGGTAAAGTTTAGAATGTCAGTTTCACCATTATTGCATTTCGAAAATCCCCAATTTGCATTGTTATTCTGTTAGTCATGCCCGAATGACGGAAACGGTCTTTTCACAATTCACAAGTTAGCAGGCATCAACTCTGTCATACGCAGACCAATGTTTCTGCATATCTCCTCGTGTGAAGAGCTTGAATAGAAGTAATTTAAAGGTGCATTTAGGATGCTTTCCGTTGTTGTTTGCTAATTACATATCAAGGTGCTTCGCCCGTTTCTTTAGTGAATACAGCAGTTGCGCACTGTAAGTGCATAAAACGTCGTTTCTTGCACTTTTGTTCCTAGCAAAGTATTCAGGACCGCTTAGGTCGCTAAAGTTTAGGAATGTCATTTTCACCATTATTTGCATTCGAAAAATCCCCAATTTGCAGTGTTATTCTGTTAGTCATGCCCAAATGACGGAAACGGTCTTTTCACAATCACAAGGTTAGCAGCGCATCAACTCGTCATACGCAGACCAATGTTTCTGCATGAGAAATCGGTGTGCAGACTTCATAGAAGGAAATCTAAAGGGGTATTTAGGTGCTTTCTTGTTGTTTGCTAAGCATTACCTTTCAAGTGCTTCGCCCGTTTCTTTAGTGAATACAGCAGTTGCGCACTGTAAGTGCATAAAACGTCGTTTCTTGCACTTTTGTTCCTAGCAAAGTATTCAGGACCGCTTAGGTCGCTAAAGTTTAGGAATGTCATTTTCACCATTATTTGCATTCCAAAAATTCCAAAATTGCAGTGTTATTCTGTGAGTCATGTCCAAGTGACGGAAACAGTTCTTTTCACAATCACAAGTTTCGCAGCGCATCAACTCGTCATACGCAGACCAATGTTTCTGCATATCTCCTCTGTGAAGACTTGATAGAAAGTAATTTAAAGGTGCATTTTAGGTGTTTCACGTGTTGTGGTTTGCTAAATTACCTCTACAAGGTGGTCGCTCGTTCTTAGTGAATACAGTAATTGCGCACTGTAATGCAATAAAACGTCGTTTCTTGCCACTTTTGTTCCTAAGCAAGATTCAGGACCGCTTACGTCGCTAAAGTTTAGGAATGTCATTTCACCATTATTTGCATTCGAAAATCCCCAATTTGCAGTGTTATTCTGTTAGTCATGCCCAAATGACGGAACGGTCTTTTCACAATCACAAGGTTAGCAGCGCATCAACTCGTCATACGCAGACCAATGTTTCTGCATGAGAAATCGGTGTGCAGACTGTCATAGAAGGAAATCTAAAGGGGTATTTAGGTGCTTTCTGTTGTTTTGCATACGCATTACCTTTCAAGTTGTCGCCCGTTTCTTTTAGTGAATACAGCAGTTGCGCACTGTAAGTGCATAAAACGTCGTTTCTTGCATTTTGTTCTAGCAAAGTATTCAGGACGCTTAGATCGTAAAGTTTAGGAATGTCATTTTCACCATTATTGCATTCCAAAATCCAAATTGCAGTGTTATTCTGTAGTCATGCCAAATGACGGAAACAGTCCTTTTCAACAATCACAAGGTTAGCAGCGCATCAACTCGTAATACGCAGACCATGTTCTGCATGAGAAATCGGTGTGCCAGACTTATAGAAGAAGTTAAGGTTATTTAGGTGCTTTCGTGTTGTTTTGCTAGAATTACTTCAAGGTGTGTCGCTCGTTTCTTTAGTGAATACAGCAGTTGCGCACTGTAAGTGCATAAACGTCGTTTCTTGCACTTTTTTCCTAGCAAAGTATTCAGGACTGCTTACGTCGGTAAAGTTTAGGAATGTCATTTTCACCATTATTTGCATTCCAAAAATCCCAAAATTGCAGTGTTATTCTGTGAGTCATGTCCAAATGACGGAAACAGTCTTTTCACGAATCACAAGGTTAGCAGCGCATCAACTCGTCATACGCAGACCAATGTTTCTGCATATCTCCTCTGTGAAGACTTGATAGAAAGTAATTTAAAGGGTGCATTTAGGTGCTTTCCGTGTGGTTTTGCTAACGATTACCTTTCAAGGTGCTTCGCCCGTTTCTTTAGTGAATAAGCAGTTGCGCACTGTAAGTGCATAAAACGTCGTTTCTTGCACTTTTGTTCCTAGCAAAGAATTCAGGACCGCTTACGTCGTAAAGTTTAGAAATGTCATTTTCACGATTATTTGCATTCCAAAAATTCCAAATTGCAGTGTTATTCTGTGAGTCATGTCCAAATGACGGAAACAGTCTTTTCACAATCACAAGGTTAGCAGCGCATCAACTCGTCATACGCAGACCAATGTTTCTGCATATCTCCTCTGTGAAGACTTCATAGAAGTAAATCTAAAGGGTATTTAGGTGCTTCCCTCGTTGTTTTGCTAAGCATTACCTTTCAAGGTGTTTCGCCCGCTTCTTTAGTGAATACAGCAGTTGCGCCCTGTAAGTGCGTAAAACATCGTTTCTTGCACTTTTGTTCCTACAAAGTATTCAGGACCGCTTACGTCGCTAAAGTTTAGGAACCGTCATTTTCAACCATTATTTGCATTCCAAAAATCCCAAATTGCAGTGTTATTCTGTGAGTCATGTCCAAATGACGGAAACAGTCTTTTCACATCACAAGGTTAGCAAGCGCATCAACTCGTCATACGCAGACAATGTTCTGCATATCTCACTGTGAAGACTGCATAGAAAGTAATTAAAGGTGCATTTAGGTGCTTTCCGGGTGGTTTTGCTAAGAATTACTCTCAAGGTGCTTCGCTCGTTTCTTTAGTGAATACAGCAGTTGCGCACTGTAAGTGCATAAAACGTCGTTTCTTGCACTTTTGTTCCTAGCAAGTATTCAGGACCGCTTACGTCGGTAAAGTTTAGGAATGTCATTTTCACCATTATTTGCATTCCAAAAATTCCAATTGCAGTGTTATTCTGCTAGTCATGCCCGAATGACGGAAACGGTCTTTTCACAATCACAAGGTTAGCAGCGCATCAACTCGTCATACGCAGACCATGTTTCTGCATGAGAAATCCGTCGTGCAGACTTCATAGAAAGGAAATCTAAAGGTGTATTTAGGTGCTTTCCGTGTGGTTTTGCTAAGAATTACCTTTCAAGGTGCTGTCGCTCGTTTCTTTAGTGATACAGCAGATTGCGCACTGTAAGTGCATAAAACGTCGTTTCTTGCACTTTTGTTCCTAGCAAAGTATTCAGGACCGCTAGGTCGCTAAAGTTTAGGAATGTCATTTTCACCATATTTGCATTCGAAAAATTCCACAATTTGCAGTGTTATTCTGTAGTCATGCCAAATGACGGAAACGGTCTTTTCACAATCACAAGGTTAGCAGCGCATCAACTCGTGATACGCAGACCAATGTTTCTGCATGAGAAATCGGTGTGCAGACTTCATAGAAGGAATCTAAAGGTGCATTTAGGTGCTTTCCGTGTTGTTTTGCTAAGCATTACCTTACAAGGTGCTGTCGCTCGTTTCTTTAGTGAATACAGCAGTTGCGCACTGTAAGTGCATAAAACGTCGTTTCTTGCACTTTTGTTCCTAGCAAAGTATTCAGGACCGCTTACGTCGCTAAAGTTTAGAAGTTTCATTTTCACCATTATTTGCATTCCAAAAATCCCAAATTGGAGTGTTATTCTGTGAGTCATGTCCCAAATGACGGAAACAGTCTTTTCACATCACAAGGTTAGCAGGGCATCAACTCGTCATACGCAGACCAATGTTTCTGCATATCTCCTCTGTGAAGACTTGATAGAAAGTAATTTAAAGGTGCATTTAGGTGCTTTCCGTGTTGTTTTGCTAATTACCTTTCAAGGTGTGTCGCTCGTTTCTTTAGTGAATACAGCAGTTGCGCACTGTAAGTGCATAAAACGTCGTTTCTTGCACTTTTGTTCCTAGCAAAGAAATACTCGACGCCTTAACCAATGAAAATAAGAACATCATTATTTGTGGTGACACCAACATAAACATACTTAATCCCAACTGTCACACATGCTCTGATTATATCAACTGCTTATATAGCTATGGCTTCACATCTTTAATCGATGTTCCGACAAGGTGTGACACTGCTGGTTCCTGCACGTTAATAGACCACATATTTTCGTCCTGATGCGCCGACTACGCCACCGGTGTGATAGATTATTACATTACAGATCATTATCCCCTCTTCTTCGTTCTTGGTACCGGAAAACGCACGCAGTACCGACAACATACGAGAAGTTCTTTCAATGAACCTTTATTTTTACAAAAGGTACGCGAGACATGCTGGAATGATGTTTTTAGAGAAAGTTGTCCTGAAAAGGCATATTCGATGTTTGTATCAACAATAACGAATTACATTAATGAGTGCACAACCTATGCATCCTGTAAGCGCGCATTTTCATCTCGAAATCCATGGATTACCAATGCGCTGCTGCGCTCTATAATGAAGAAAAACAATCTTTACAAAAAGGTTAAATTGCAGCCTTTCAACGCATCATTGCGAGCTAAACTAAGAAATTATAGCAACATTCTTTCCCGTGTCCTTAAGCGTGCAAAACAGGAATATTATGAACGGCGGGTAATTCAAAACGGAAGAAATAACAGGCGTAATTGGGAGCTTATTAAAGAATTTCTTAATATTACGGAGTCCGATACTGGTATTAAAAAAATAGTTTACAACAATAAGGAATACACTAACGAGGTTGATATCTCTAATGTTTTTAGTGATCATTTTGTCGCGTGCCAAAACATGCCTTCACCTAGCGTTCTACCTCATCTTCCACGCAGCTCTCGGTCTTTCTTCCTTCGTCCGGTTTCTTCAGAAGAAGTTTTTAATGTCATTTCTTCCCTCAAAGTCACGGGACCAGGCCTGGACTCTTTGCGGCCTTCTAGAATAAAACTGGTTGCTGCAGATATATCGCTAGTTTTGGCAGATATTGCTAATAAAATATTCAGAACAGGTATATTCCCTAACTTGTTGAAACGTGGTAAAATAATTCCTGTGTTCAAAAAGGGTTCTCGTGATAACGTTAACAACTACCGCCCAATCTGCATTTTGCCCTTTTTTAGCAAAGTCATTGAAAAGCTTCTCTACACTCGCTTAATGCAATATCTGAACAAATTTAATCTTCTTTCTTCGCTCCAGTTTGGCTTTAGAGATGGTTACTCAACGGAACAGGCACTGATCAATTTCACGGACAATATTAAACAATTTATTGACGAAGGATTTTTTGTAGGAGCCATATTCATTGACCTAACAAAGGCATTTGACACATTAGTACACTCTATTCTTCTGGCTAAGCTCGAGTCTTTTGGTATTACTGGCCCACCTCTAAATCTTATTCGCAGCTACTTGTCTAACAGGCCGCAAGTGGTCTATCTTAATGGTCAATTCTCATCGACTAAACTAATTAACTGTGGCGTTCCTCAAGGCTCTATATTAGGTCCTTTGTTGTTCCTCCTATTCATAAACGACTTACCTAATACGCTTACTTCTTGTAAATGTTTGTTGTATGCTGATGACACCACCATTTATTCACCACATAAATCGCTCACCGCACTTCAACATACACTTAATGCAGATCTTAACAATGTTCATTCATGGTGCACAAATAATCGACTTCAGATTAATCCGAGTAAAACAACTCTTGTACTATTTCATAGCCCACATACTGTGATTGCTTCATCCATAACGGTCTCATTGAATAACTATGTTATAACGGCATCTGATACTGCTAAATTCCTGGGTGTTACTCTTGACAAACATCTTAAATACAACAGTCACGTCAATTCGCTAATAAAAAAGGTTTCATTTGGTATCCGCATTATCATTAAAACACGTGCATTTTTTCAACCTCATGTTCTCATCTCACTTTATCATGCTTACATTAACAGCCATTTATCATACTGCTTGTCATCTTGGGGTAACACATATGCCGTTCATCTCAAACCACTTCAACGTCTTCAAAATCAAGCGATAAAATTAATGACCTTTAGCCCATTCCGTTCCCATTCTCTACCTGTCTATCAACATCTTCGCATCTTGCCCATTCAAAAGTTGTTTTATCACAGATTGTTGGTCATCACATACCGTCTCATTTATCACGAAATAACATTAGACTGTATTCCTTTTCATATCCTTATCAACAACAATAATACCAGGTTTTCGGAGCGTAACAACCTTCTCTTACCTAAAATCAAATCTAACTATGGCAGATTCACAGCGCGTTTCTATGGTGTTCATCTCTGGAATCATGTACCTTTTCATGCTAAGTCATCCCGTTCATTGCCATCCTTTAAATCCAAAATTAAGAACATGCTCTTAGACGAACCTTTTGTTCTTTAGTAATATTTTTTTCATCACTTGATTCCTTTGTATCCCTTATGTGCATTATTTCGTTTTAGTATTGTGTAACGCTGTTATGATGAATATGTAACTTTCTATTTTTACTATATATTTTTATGTAATAACTGCTTCTATTTTTTTTCTCGCACTCTTTAGTTTCTTGCTGCTGTTATTTACTTTTCATGTACCCCACTAATTATATGGAGGTCCCCCAGACAGTTTCTTACTTTGGGACCTCCTGATGCTGTTCGTATTATGTAACCCGTTTTTTTCTTTTTGTACATGATAAAACAAATAAACTTGACTTGACTTGACTTGACTTGACTTGAGTCATGTCCAAATGACGGAAACGGTCTTTTACAATCTCAAGGTTAGCAGCGCATCAACTCGTCATACGCAGACCAATGTTTCTGCATGAGAAATCGTTGTCGAGACTTCATAAAAGGAAATCTAAAGGGGTATTTAGGTGCTTTCGTTGTTGTTTTGCTAAGCATTACCTTTCAAAGTGCTTCGCCCGTTTCTTTAGTGAATACAGCATTTGCGCACTGTAAGTGCCTAAAACGTCGTTTCTTGCACTTTTGTTCCTAGCAAAGATTCAGGACCGCTTACGGTCGTAAAGTTTAGGAATGTCATTTTCACCATTATTTGCATTCGAAAATCCCCAATTTGCAGTGTTATTCTGTTAGTCATGCCCAAATGACGGAAACGGTCTTTTCACAATCACAAGGTTAGCAGCGCATCAACTCGTCATACGCAGACCAATGTTTCTGCATGAGAAATCGGTGTGCAGACTTCATAGAAGGAAATCTAAAGGGGTATTTAGGTGCTTTCTTGTTGTTTGCTAAGCATTACCTTTCAAGTGCTTCGCCCGTTTCTTTAGTGAATACAGCAGTTGCGCACTGTAAGTGCATAAAACGTCGTTTCTTGCACTTTTGTTCCTAGCAAAGAATTCAGGACCGCTTACGTCGCTAAAGTTTAGGAATGTCATTTTCACCATTATTTGCATTCCGAAAATCCCCAAATTGCAGTGTTATTCTGTGAGTCATGTCCAAATGACGGAAACCGGTCTTTTCACAATCACAAGGTTAGCAGCGCATCAACTCGTCATACGCAGACCAATGTTTCTGCATATCTCCTCTGTGAAGACTTGATAGAAGGAAATCTAAAGGGGTATTTAGGTGCTTTCGTTTGTTTTGCTAAGCATTACCTTCAAAGGTGCTTCGCCCGTTTCTTTAGTGAATACAGCAGTTGCGCACTGTAAGTGCATAAAACGTCGTTTCTTGCACTTTGTTCCTAGCAAAGTATTCAGGACCGCTTAGGTCGCTAAAGTTTAGGAATGTCATTTTCACCATTATTCGCATTCGAAAATCCCCAATTTGCAGTGTTATTCTGTTAGTCATGCCCAAATGACGGAAACGGTCTTTTCACAATCACAAGGTTAGCAGCGCATCAACTCGTGATACGCAGACCAATGTTTCTGCATGAGAAATCGGTGTGCAGACTTCATAGAAGGAATCTAAAGGGGTATTTAGGTGCTTTCTTGTTTTGCTAAGCATTACCTTTCAAGGTGCTTCGCCCGTTTCTTTAGTGAATACAGCAGTTGCGCACTGTAAGTGCATAAAACGTCGTTTCTTGCACTTTTGTTCCTATCAAAGTATTCAGGACCGCTTACGTCGCTAAAGTTTAGAATGTCATTTTCACCATTATTTGCATTCCAAAAATCCCAAATTGCAGTGTTATTCTGTGAGTCATGCCCAAATGACGGAAACAGTCTTTTCACAATCACAAGGTTAGCAGCGCATCAACTCGTCATACGCAGACCAATGTTTCTGCATATCTCCTCTGTGAAGACTTGATAGAAAGTAATTTAAAGGTGCATTTAGGTGCTTTCCGTGTTGTTTTGCTAAGCATTACCTTTCAAGGTGCTTCGCCCGTTTCTTTAGTGAATACAGCAGTTGCGCACTGTAAGTGCATAAAACGTCGTTTCTTGCACTTTTGTTCCTAGCAAGTATTCAGGACCGCTTACGTCGCTAAAGTTTAGGAATGTCATTTTCACCATTATTTGCATTCCAAAAATCCAAAATTGCAGTGTTATTCTGTGAGTCATGCCTTACCTTTCAAGGTGTGTCGCCCGTTTCTTTAGTGAATACAGCAGTTGCGCACTGTAAGTGCATAAAACGTCGTTTCTTGCACTTTTGTTCCTAGCAAAGTATTCAGGACCGCTTAGGTCGCTAAAGTTTAGGAATGTCATTTTCACCATTATTTGCATTCGAAAATCCCAAATTGCAGTGTTATCTGTAGTCATGTCCAAATGACGGAAACAGTCTTTTCACAATCACAAGGTTAGCAGCGCATCAACTCGTCATACGCAGACCAATGTTTCTGCATGAGAAATCGGTGTGCAGACTTCATAGAAGGAAATCTAAAGGGGTATTTAGGTGCTTTCTTTGTTTTGCTAAGCATTACCTTTCAAGGTGCTTCCCCCGTTTCTTTAGTGAATACAGCAGTTGGGCACTGTAAGTGCATAAAACGTCGTTTCTTGCACTTTTTTCCTAGCAAAGTATTCAG
Organism: Hyalomma asiaticum; assembly: GCA_013339685.2. Classification (NCBI taxonomy): domain Eukaryota; kingdom Metazoa; phylum Arthropoda; class Arachnida; order Ixodida; family Ixodidae; genus Hyalomma; species Hyalomma asiaticum. The sequence goes on along the minus strand of JABSTT010003612.1, from coordinate 6,024 downwards.
GACCGCTTACGGTCGCTAAAGTTTAGGAATGTCATTTTCACCATTATTTGCATTCGAAAATCCCAATTGCAGTGTTATTCTGTTAGTCATGCCAAAATGACGGAAACGGTCTTTTCACAATCACAAGGTTAGCAGCGCATCAACTCGTGATACGCAGACCAATGTTTCTGCATGAGAAATCGGTGTGCAGACTTCATAGAAGGAAATCTAAAGGGGTATTTAGGTGCTTTCTTTGTTGTTTTGCTAAGCATTACCTTTCAAGGTGCTTCGCCCGTTTCTTTAGTGAATACAGCAGTTGCGCACTGTAAGTGCATAAAACGTCGTTTCTTGCACTTTTGTTCCTAGCAAAGTATTCAGGACCGCTTAGGTCGCTAAAGTTTAGGAATGTCATTTTCACCATTATTTGCATTCGAAAAATCCGAAATTTGCAGTGTTATTCTGTTAGTCATGCCCAATGACGGAAACGGTCTTTTCACAATCACAAGGTTAGCAGCGCATCAACTCGTGATACGCAGACCAATGTTTCTGCATGAGAAATCGGTGTGCAGACTTCATAGAAGGAATCTAAAGGGGTATTTAGGTGCTTTCGTTGTGTTTGCTAAGCATTACCTTTCAAGGTGCTTCGCCCGTTTCTTTAGTGAATACAGCAGTTGCGCACTGTAAGTGCATAAACGTCGTTTCTTGCACTTTTGTTCCTAGCAAAGTATTCAGGACCGCTTACGGTCGCTAAAGTTTAGGAATGTCATTTTCACCATTATTTGCATTCGAAAATCCCCAATTTGCAGTGTTATTCTGTAGTCATGTCCCAAATGACGGAAACGGTCTTTTCACAATCACAAGGTTAGCAGCGCATCAACTCGTGATACGCAGACCAATGTTCTGCATGAGAAATCGGTGTGCAGACTTCATAGAAGGAAATCTTAAAGGGTATTTAGGTGCTTTCGTGTGTTTTGCTAAGCGTGACCTTTCAAGGTGTTTCGCCCGTTTCTTTAGTGAATACAGCAGTTGCGCACTGTAAGTGCATAAAACGTCGTTTCTTGCACTTGTGTTCCTAGCAAAGAATTCAGGACCGCTTCCGGTCGCTAAAGTTTAGGAATGTCATTTTCACCATTATTTGCATTCGAAAAATCCCAAATTTGCAGTGTTATTCTGTAGTCATGTCCAAATGACGGAAACGGTCTTTTCACAATCACAAGGTTAGCAACGCATCAAATCGTCATACGCAGACCAATGTTTCTGCATGAGAAATCGGTGTGCAGACTTCATAGAAGGAAATCTAAAGGTGTATTTAGGTGCTTTCCTTGTTTTGCTAAGCATTACCTTTCAAGGTGTGTCGCCCGTTTCTTTAGTGAATACAGCAGTTGCGCACTGTAAGTGCATAAAACGTCGTTTCTTGCACTTTGTTCCTAGCAAAGTATTCAGGACCGCTTAGGTCGCTAAAGTTAGGAATGTCATTTTCACCATTATTTGCATTCGAAAATCCCCAATTTGCAGTGTTATTCTGTTAGTCATGCCCGAATGACGGAAACGGTCTTTTCACAATCACAAGGTTAGCAGCGCATCAACTCGTGATACGCAGACCAATGTTTCTGCATGAGAATCCTGTGTGCAGACTTCATAGAAGGAAATCTAAAGGGTATTTAGGTGCTTTCTTGTGTTTTGCTAAGCATTACCTTCAAGGTGTGTCGCTCCGTTTCTTTAGTGAATACAGCAGTTGCGCACTGTAAGTGCATAAAACGTCGTTTCTTGCACTTTTGTTCCTAGCAAAGTATTCAGGACCGCTTAGGTCGCTAAAGTTTAGGAATGTCATTTTCACCATTATTTGCATTCGAAAATCCCAATTTGCAGTGTTATTCTGTTAGTCATGCCCAAATGACGGAAACGGTCTCTTTTCGCAATCACAAGGTTAGCAGCGCATCAACTCGTCATACGCAGACCAATGTTTCTGCATGAGAAATCGTTGTGCAGACTTCATAGAAGGAAATCTAAAGGGGTATTTAGGTGCTTTCTTGTGTTTTGCTAAGCATTACCTTTCAAGGTGCTTCGCCCGTTTCTTTAGTGAATACAGCAGTTGCGCACTGTAAGTGCATAAAACGTCGTTTCTTGCACTTTTGTTCCTAGCAAAGTATTCAGGACCGCTTACGTCGGTAAAGTTTAGGAATGTCATTTCCACCGTTATTTGCATTCCGAAAATCCCCAATTTGCAGTGTTATTCTGTTAGTCATGCCCAAATGACGGAAACGGTCTTTTCGCAATCACAAGATTAGCAGCGCATCAACTCGTCATACGCAGACCAATGTTTCTGCATATCTCCTCTGTGAAGACTTGATAGAAAGTAATTTAAAGGTGCATTGAGGTGCTTTCCGTGTTGGTTTGCTAATTACCTTACACGGTGTGTCGCTCGTTTCTTTAGTGAATGCAGCAGTTGCCACTGTAAGTGCATAAAACGTCGTTTCTTGCACTTTTGTTCCTAGCAAAGAATTCAGGACCGCTTACGTCGCTAAAGTTTAGGAATGTCATTTCACCATTATTCGCATTCCAAAAATCCCAAATTGCAGTGTTATTCTGTGAGTCAGTGCCAAATGACGGAAACAGTCTTTTCACAATCACAAGGTTAGCAGCGCATCAACTCGTCATACGCAGACCAATGTTTCTGCATGAGAAATCGGTGTGCAGACTTCATAGAAGAAAATCTAAAGGGGTATTTAGGTGCTTTCTTGTTTTGCTAAGCATTACCTTTCAAGGTGCTTCGCCCGTTTCTTTACTGAATACAGCACTTGCGCACTGTAAGTGCATAAAACGTCGTTTCTTGCACTTTTGTTCCTAGCAAAGTATTCAGGACCGCTTAGGTCGCTAAAGTTTAGGAATGTCATTTTCACCATTATTGCATTCGAAAATCCCCAATTTGCAGTGTTATTCTGCTAGTCATGCCCGAATGACGGAAACGGTCTTTTCACAATCACAAGGTTAGCAGCGCATCAACTCGTGATACGCAGACCAATGTTTCTGCATGAGAAATCGGTGTGCAGACTTCATAGAAGGAAATCTAAAGGGGTATTTAGGTGCTTTCTTTGTTTTGCTAAGCATTACCTTTCAAGGTATGTCGCTCGTTTCTTTAGTGAATACAGCAGTTGCGCACTGTAAGTGCATAAAACGTCGTTTCTTGCACTTTTGTTCCTAGCAAAGTATTCAGGACCGCTTACGTCGCTAAAGTTTAGGAATGCCATTTTCACCATTATTTGCATTCCGAAAATCCCAATTTGCAGTGTTATTCTGTGAGTCATGCCCAAATGACGGAAACGGTCTTTTCACAATCACAAGGTTAGCAGCGCATCAACTCGTCATACGCAGACCAATGTTTCTGCATGAGAAATCGGTGTGCAGACTTCATAGAAGGAAATCTAAAGGGGTATTTAGGTGCTTTCGTTGTTGTTTGCTAAGCATTACCTTTCAAGGTGCTTCGCCCGTTTCTTTAGTGAATACAGCAGTTGCGCACTGTAAGTGCATAAAACGTCGTTTCTTGCACTTTTGTTCCTAGCAAAGTATTCAGGACCGCTTACGTCGCTAAAGTTTAGGAATGTCATTTTCACCATTATTTGCATTCGAAAATCCCCAATTTGCAGTGTTATTCTGCTAGTCATGCCCGAATGACAGAAACGGTCTTTTCACAATCACAAGGTTAGCAGCGCATCAACTCGTGATATGCAGACCAATGTTTCTGCATGAGAAATCGGTGTGCAGACTTCATAGAAGGAAATCTAAACGGGTATTTAGGTGCTTTCTTGTTTTGCTAAGCATTACCTTTCAAGGTGCTTCGCCCGTTTCTTTAGTGAATACAGCAGTTGCGCACTGTAAGTGCATAAAACGTCGTTTCTTGCACTTTTGTTCCTAGCAAAGTATTCAGGACCGCTTAGGTCGCTAAAGTTTAGGAATGTCATTTTCACCATTATTTGCATTCGAAAATCCCCAATTTGCAGTGTTATTCTGCTAGTCATGCCCGAATGACAGAAACGGTCTTTTCACAATCACAAGGTTAGCAGCGCATCAACTCGTGATACGCAGACCAATGTTTCTGCATGAGAAATCGGTGTGCAGACTTCATAGAAGGAAATCTAAAGGGTGCATTTAGGTGCTTTCTTGTTTTGCTAAGCATTACCTTCAAGGTGCTTCGCCCGTTTCTTTAGTGAATACAGCAGTTGCGCACTGTAAGGCATAAAACGTCGTTTCTTGCACTTTTGTTCCTAGCAAAGTATTCAGGACCGCTTACGTTGCTAAAGTTTAGGAATGTCATTTCACCATTATTTGCATTCCGAAAATCCCAATTTGCAGTGTTATTCTGTTAGTCATGCCCAAATGACGGAAACGGTCTTTTCACAATCACAAGGTTAGCAGCGCATCAACTCGTCATACGCAGACCAATGTTTCTGCATATCTCCTCTGTGAAGACTTGATAGAAAGTAATTTAAAGGTGCATTTAGGTGCTTTCCGTTGTTTTGCTAAGCATTACCTTTCAAGGTGTGTCGCTCGTTTCTTTAGTGAATACAGCAGTTGCGCACTGTAAGTGCATAAAACGTCGTTTCTTGCACTTTTGTTCCTAGCAAAGTATTCAGGACCGCTTAGGTCGCTAAAGTTTAGGAATGTCATTTTCACCATTATTTGCATTCGAAAATCCCGAATTTGCAGTGTTAGTCTGTTAGTCATGCCCAAATGACGGAAACGGTCTTTTCGCAATCACAAGGTTAGCAGCGCATCAACTCGTGATACGGTAGACCAATGTTTCTGCATGAGAAATCGGTGTGCAGATTTCATAGAATGAAATCTAAAGGGGTATTTAGGTGCTTTCTTGTTTTGCTAAGCATTACCTTTCAAGGTGCTTCGCCCGTTTCTTTAGTGAATACAGCAGTTGCGCACTGTAAGTGCATAAAACGTCGTTTCTTGCACTTTTGTTCCTAGCAAAGTATTCAGGACCGCTTACGTCGCTAAAGTTTAGGAATGTCATTTTCACCATTATTTGCATTCGAAAAATCCCCAATTTGCAGTGTTATTCTGTTAGTCATGCCCAAATGACGGAAACGGTCTTTTCACAATCACAAGGTTAGCAGCGCATCAACTCGTGATACGCAGACCAATGTTTCTGCATGAGAAATCGGTGTGCAGACTTCATAGAAGGAAATCTAAAGGGGTATTTAGGTGCTTTCTTTGTTGTATTGCTAAGCATTACCTTTCAAGTTGCTTCGCCGTTTCTTTAGTGAATACAGCAGTTGCGCACTGTAAGTGCATAAAACGTCGTTTCTTGCACTTTTGTTCCTAGCAAAGTATTCAGGACCGCTTAGGTCGCTAAAGTTTAGGAATGTCATTTTCACCATTATTTGCATTCGAAAATCCCCAATTGCAGTGTTATTCTGTTAGTCATGCCCAAATGACGGAAGCGGTCTTTTCACAATCACAAGGTTAGCAGCGCATCAACTCGTGATACGCAGACCAATGTTTCTGCATGAGAAATCGGTGTAGAGACTTCATAGAAGGAAATCTAAAGGGGTATTTAGGTGCTTTCTTGTTGTTTGCTAAGCATTACCTTTCAAGGTGCTTCGCCGTTTCTTTAGTGAATACAGCAGTTGCGCACTGTAAGTGCATAAAACGTCGTTTCTTGCACTTTTGTTCCTATCAAAGAATTCAGGACCGCTTACGTTGCAAAAGTTTAGGAATGCCATTTTCACCATAATTGCATTCCGAAAATCCCAATTTGCAGTGTTATTCTGTTAGTCATGCCCAAATGACGGAAACGGTCTTTTCACAATCACAAGGTTAGCAGCGCATCAACTCGTGATACGCAGACCAATGTTTCTGCATGAGAAATCGGTGTGCAGACTTCATAGAAGGAAATCTAAAGGGGTATTTAGGTGCTTTCGTTGTTGTTTGCTAAGCATTACCTTTCAAGTGCTTCGCCCGTTTCTTTAGTGAATACAGCAGTTGCGCACTGTAAGTGCATAAAACGTCGTTTCTTGCACTTTTGTTCCTAGCAAA
>JABSTT010003611.1:10000-27872 GCA_013339685.2 Hyalomma asiaticum | reverse complement strand
TGCAGCTTTCCTGCATTGGCAATTCGGCAAACAACGTGCGCAAGCGCAATTTGCTTGCGATAGGGCATGGAAAATGTCGACGCAGCCCTTCTGATGCAAATATCTCCAAAAAACGGGCAGCAGCATGTGCAACTTGAATTTTGACAGCATTTGAATAAAGGCAGCTGTCGCCATTAGTAGGGCAAGTTGCATTGCAGGGAAGCTAGCTTTACAGTTTATGAAAAGGGTCTATAGTGGCCCCGCTTCATGCTCTTCTTTGCAAGGCTGCAGCTGCCACTGCAGCGCCCGCCATTGGCAGATGACAAGCCGCGGAAGGACACATTTAACATGTGTTCGCCCTCCGGATTGGCCGAAGAGGCCCTTGGATTCCACAATGCCGCGTGGAACTCCTGAAACGGACTTTATACCTCCCATGACATGCCCGTCGCATGCCGACACGAGCGCGCCGCTTCCACCGCTCGTTTAGCGGGCACACTACTATAAAGAAAAACCAGTTCCACACGTGTGAAATCTAAGTAAATATAGGAGCTGGGGCAAAATTTTCTGGTTCACTACCGCTCTCATGTAGCAGTGAGCTGCGAGGGCAGGGATGTGGGTAGTGGGCCAAGGGCAAGAGCAGGCCCTCTTTTCCCTTCTGCGTCATACCTCGCTGTTAAAGGCGAACTCCGGAAGTTTGTCGAGGTGAATAGATGTTAATAAAATTCTCAGGGTGCGTTTCTTGGCGCACTTCCGTATTTTGTGCAAGATTACAGGCTCGAGAGATGCGCAGATTGCTTGCAATTCAAATTTTACTGATTACCTCAGACCGCCCACGTGGCTTCCTACAATTATTGGCCATATGCAGTCAATGTAACGGCGGTGTGCATTGCAGAAGGATTCTACCATAAACCCGCACACGATTCGTTACCTTTTGCGAACATCTCTTGGTTAGGCGTCTTTTGACATGTATTTTTTCTCACGGGAAGCCGTAATCTCTGGCAAACGCATATGCGAGATCGTAACGCAGGGCTAAGTACCGCTTAGTTTGTACATTTCATCCGAATGACAGTTCACCTGATCTACTTCTACGAATACATTTACATATAACCGTACTGGTAACTCATATATGGGCCGTTATCATCGTCAAAGCCTCCTGCTCGTAAAGCATAGTTCGAGGATTGTTCGCTGAAATTTTGCATACTGAGTTTTATGCTGACTCTTCTGTGCTTTGTTGGTAGTACTTGTACGCTCGTTGTCGCTAGCTGATCATTTCATAAGCATTCTAATAAATCGCATGAAAGAAAAGAAATGTAGTTCCCATCCACGCTGTGAAGGTGGTTGGACTGCGAAGCTGTAAACCCACAACGATTAATGTCCCTAAATTTTTCGCTTTCTTCATGAGACGAAGAAAAAAATATCTACGGACTTTGACAACGATTACCCAATGCGGATGATGACAAATTGTGGCTCAGTTAGGAAAGAACACTACTTTCTGTAGCCCATGTAGGGAGCACGGTTAAGCGCCCGTGGGTGTGGGGGAAAGGAAGTGGAAGAGATGGAGAGGAGAGAAAGGCCGTAGTGGAGGACTCCGGAAATTTAGACCACCTGGGGTTCTTTAACGTGCACTGACAACGCACAGTACACGGGCCTCTGGCATTTTCGCCTCCATCGAAAATGCGACCGCAGCGGCCGGGATCGAACCCGCGTTTCTTGGGTGGCAGCCGAGTACTGTAACCACTATACCACCGCGGCGGAAAATCGATAGGCCACAACATGACTGCATGGGGAACATAAATAACAGGTCATAACATGAAAATCATGACACGCATGTCATGACCGGCATGATTTACATGCCACGGTCTTGGTGCTCTCCTGGACGTTTCGTTAATGGGATGCATACGAATATTAGTATAGCACAAGATGACTGCATGGCGAACATAAATGACAGGTAGTGACGTGAAAATCATGACATGCATGTCATGAGCGGCATGGTTTACATGGCGCAGTCTTGGTGCTCTTGCGGCCGTTTTGTTAACTTCATATGTACCAAAATCGGTATAGCGAGACAACAATGCAGATCCAGTTTTCGTTCCTGATGCGTGCTTCGCATTTCCTTGATTCCCCTTACAAAAATGCCATATATGGCGATATCAGGAATTGAGCATATGAGGCTATATATTTATAGTGTCCATATGTGGCTGTATTTGCCTGATACATGTCATAGTGATTCATGGCATTCTTCGTGCAGATCTTTTATGGCCACATAGGCCTCTATTGCGCTTTGGGCAAATACAGCCACATACGGATACGATCCCTTTATAGCCAGATATGCTCAATTCCTGATCCGCCATATATGGCATTTTTGTAAGGGTCCCACTGCATGTGGGATCTGCCAATTTTTTGGGTGGCAGCCGAGTACCGTAACCACTACAGCAACTCGGCGGACTACCCAATGCGGCGTTGCCTCAATTCACTTATTCGGCGTCTTGTGAGAGAGCTGTTTGGTTTTGCCTATACGACGCTGCTGAGCAAGTCGGTTTTGTCCTTTTAGTCAAGTGTTATATTCACGTTGTTCTTCTGGCATCTTTCCTTTCCGTGGTTTACTCACGGTAGGCTGCAATGAATTGAATGAGTTCATAGACCTGTCATTGCTCTAGCAACCGACCGAGCCGCCGCTGGAGTCACGGACACCGGGCGCGTCCGGCGCGAGGGGGGACATCGGTCGGCGTCGGCAGCAGCTGTATACGCGTCCTAGTATCGTCTGCTTCACTCCTCCTCTCTGCCTCGCTTCCGCTATGCTGCGCGACGCTGTTATTTATCGGTCCGCTGCGGTGGTGTAGCGGTTAAGGTACTCGGCTGCCCCGGCCGCGGCGGTCGCGTTTTCGATGGAGGCGAAAATGCCAGAGGCCCGTGGTCTGTGCGTTGTCAGTAAAGAACCCCAGGTGGTCTAAATTTCCGGAGCCCTCCACTACGGCCTTTCTCTCCTCTCTATCTCTTTCACTCCCTTTCTCCCATCCCCACGGACGCTTAGCCGTGCTCCCTACATGGGCTGCAGAAATTAGCGTCCTTTCCTAAACGAACCACAATCAATCAATCAATCATCGGGAGGCACGCGCCGAGGGCGCGCCTCCCACACGCGCCCTCCTGGTAGCGCGTTCCCACACGCGCCCTCCTAGTAGCGCGTTCCTAGTAGGTAACGCGCTACTACAACGGACGGACAGACCCAAACCTTAAGGATCTTCGCCCCTAAAACTAGTAGCTCAACTCATCGCTAGCCGCTTATCTTATATCACCAATTTAATCTTCTAGAGCAGAATATTTCCAAGTCAGTTAAGAAAAGCAAAAATTATTCCAGTGTTTAAAGAGACCAGACTTGCATTTCATATTATCGCGCTATTGCGATTCTCCCTTCTTTTTTTTAGCAAGATAATGGAAAATTGTATCGTAAAGTGCCTCACCAAGTACAGCTCAGAATTCAATACTCTTTCCTCAAATTAATTAGGCTTCACGGCAGTTCCTTCCACTGAATAAGCTACACTTTCTTTCATAGATAAAATGAAAAGTGCCATGGATGCCGGGTTCACTTGTCATAGACCATCAAAAGCAATTGACTCCCCCCCCAGCCAATAAATCATCTCACCCTCATTGCTAAACAACGGGCAGGAAGTGTCGATGGGCCCGCACTACAACTTATAAAAAGTTACTTCACAGGCAGGCAATAATAGGCTGTATGTATTAGTTTCTAACTTCAGAATAACCAACAAGGGTGTTCCACAAGGATCTATACTCGGCTCACTACTATTCTTACTTTACGTAAATTATTTACTTAGCTGTCTTTCAGAAACTGAAGCTTTCATTTACGCGGACGTCACTACATTGCTTGCTACTGATCCATCCCTAAATGTTCCTTGAGCAAAGTTAAACACTAATCTGAACAATATTTTAGCATGGTGCCCACCTTACCTCCCTCATAATAACTTCTATACCAAAATTTCTTTTATGCTTTTTTTTTGTCATTCGAATCATAGAACACCAGCATTCCTTCGCACTGTTATCCTTGACTCTAATGTGATTAGTGCAGCGTACGAATGATCATTTCTTGGTAACCCTTTAGACATAAACAAAAATTTAGGAAACATACCGCCCGTTTGAAGCGCGAACTTCCTCCTGGCATTAGAACTTTAATTGGAAGCTAGGTATTATTTAGAAGCTAGGTATCATTTAAGGAAACCTGCACTACTACTCCTGTATTATTATTGCATTCACAGTCACCTGAATTACCGTATCACGTCGTGGGGTACCATGCATTTATCCAACACATATAACGCCAGCACAACATTTGCAAAATCAGGCCACCTGTATATTAACGCTCTTGCATCTCTTGTATCTCTTGTAGAACTCTTCAGCTGCTGCTCCTTCCATTTTCGCTATATTTATCTGTTTCTCGGGGGCCCTGTCCCCTCCCTCGTGGCTACGGACACGGACTCGTCCAGAGGTCCGCCCAGCCAGAGGTCTACCGTGACGAGCGCAGCGGTACATCAGCGCGCCTGGTCCAGTACCGGTGAAGCCACCAGTCACCACGCAATGGATATGGACGCGGAGCCTTCTGTTGCGCCGACAGTCCAAAGGTCAGTTATGCCAAGATCATCAAGAAAACGCAGCACCAGCCCCAGCAGCAGCGAGGACACCGAGGTGTACTCGATCTCGGGCGATGAGTCGTCGGATGATGGCTTCGAAACGGTGCGGAGTAGGAAGGCAAAACGAAGAATCGTCGCGGCGTCATCGCCAGCGAGCACCCTAGTTTCGAAAACTAAAGAAGAACGATGGCCGCACACCATCTTATTCATGCCTGATGACCCTACCGTTAGCCTCCGAACAGTCAACAGGCAAGTCCTTTCGGTATTTCTCGAGGGGATCGCGCCGAACGAAATCAAGGATGTTCGATTAAACACGCGCAAGAACATCCTTGCTGTGGACATGATGAATGCAAGCGCCTTAGACAAGCTCCGACGAATATCGGATTTGGCCGGCATCAAAGTCCGATCTATTATTCCAATGGATGACGCCTGCGTGGCGGGTGTCATTTACGACATTGATTTGGCACTCGTCAACTCGGACCTTCCAATCCTTATAAAACCGGCGGAGGCGGGGGTCGTCATCACTGGTGTTTTTCGTCTAGGAAACACCCGCTGCGTGAAGCTGGTCTTCAAAGGGGACTCTCTACCATCCCATGTAAAAGTTGGGCATTTCAGACATCCTGTTCGGCCTTTCATGCCCAAACCGCTTCAGTGTCATAACTGCATGAAGCTTGGCCATGTGAAGGGTATCTGCACAAGCAACACAGTGTGCCCCCGATGCGCTGAGCAGCACACGGCCGACGCTTGCCGTGCGGAAACTCTCAAGTGCGGCAACTGTGATGGCCCTCATGATGCTGCCTCTAAAGACTGTCCACGAATCAAGCGGCAACTCGCTGTTATAAAACAAATGGTGAGAGACAGCTCAACCCACAAAGAAGCTGCTGAAAGGGTACGGCGTCGGCGCAACCGTCGACGAAAGCGATCTAGACAGAGTGCTAATCTCAAGCTACCTGAGAACAGCACGTCACCGTCGAGCACGAAGACTACAAGCACGAACAGAAACGTGACACAGGGATCTAATAAGGTCGAAGACTGGCCTGCGCTTCCGCGCATACAGCCTGCGAAGGAACCTGCCCAGCCTTCCCGCCCAGCACCGACATCTAAGCCTATTTCAGCTGATGATGCGCCAAGGGTTGATCGCCAGATCGTTCCGATGCTGCGATCCCTAGTGGCTGTCATAACAGAGCTACTGAGAAGCCTGGGAACCCCGACCGCTCGAAGTGGTCTGCAGATATTGGACGCGCTGAGCCCAGTCCTAGCAACCCTCGGATAGAACAATGGCTGCAAATCACCAATCATTCCGTGAAGAGGTCAGACATGCGTCTATAATCCAGTGGAACGCGAGAGGACTTATATCTCGAATCTCTGATTTCCGTCAATACGTTTTCTCCAACCGTTTCCCAATCGTCGTTATCTGCGAGCCAAAGCTATCGCATCCATTCAGGCTATCCGGTTATGAATCAACGATGTCCTCAACACATAACGAAAGCAGCAAGGTCCTGGTGTACATTCGTCGTGAGCTTACCTACATCATTCGGCCTGTGCCACCTCACGATGACAACCAATACGTTTGCATCACCGTAAAAAAGAAGAGCCTCACTTTTACTTTAGTGTGCGTGTACTTATCACCTGCGGCTCGATTTGATAGAAAAAGACTGGACGACATTCTGGCAGGGGTTCCTGGCCCATGGATCATTACAGGTGACTTTAACGCTCACCACCCTATTTGGGGAAGCTCCAAAGTTAACGCCACAGGCAGGCGGCTGGCTTCTTTCGTGTCCGATCATGACCTGTGCTTGCTTAACGATGGGAGCCCTACGTTTTTACGAGGCGCAACGTACAGCAGCTGTTTGGACTTGACATTCGTGTCACGTCGCTTTGCCTCACGCGTTAATTGGTTTTTAGACATCGAGACTCACGGGAGTGACCATATCATCAGTTACGTCAACATCAAAGGCCTGGCTGGATGTCATCCTTCTAACACATTCCGGAGGATTGATTGGACTGCGTTCAAGACGAACGTCGAAGACGCTTGTCGCAGCGGCCTCCCGTCAGGTCTAGAACAAGCTATAAAGGAAGCGGTACAGACGGCGATGCGCACACTGACATGCTCCCCGAAGCGCTCGGAAACGGACGTAGAGTTGGAACGACTCCGTACGATTCGTCGACGTGCCGAGCGCAGATATAGACGGACTAATTCCGTACACGATCTAAGGACAGCCAGGCGCATGCAAAAGAAGATACAGCGTCGCATAGTTAAACTTGAGTCTCAACGGTGGGTAAGGTTCTGTGAGTCTCTGGACCCCCGGAAACCTTTATCGCAAATATGGAGAACAGTGCGAGGTCTGCGTACGCTTCCTGAGCAGCGGTTTCCGTTCAAAGCTTTAGCGCTTTACCAAGGTCGACGGGATATCGAGGTAGCTGAAGATTTTTGCAAGAAGATTGTCGGCAATGCAGCTTGCACAGGAGTCCTTGCTACACAGAACACTCCACATTCACTGGACTCACGCATGGACCTGCCCTTTACCATTGAGGAGCTGGATACGGCAATTGTGTTGTGCAATCGTTCTTCATCACCTGGCCCAGATGGCATCTCCTACAGGATCTTGTGCAACCTAGGTGAGCAGGCGCAGAAAGCTTTGTTGGAAATGTTCAATAACTCATGGCGAGACGGACATGTCCCCCAAGAATGGAAAACGAGCCGATTGGTTCCGCTCCTAAAACCTGGGAAATCGCCTCTAGAGCTCTCGTCATACCGCCCAATAGCGCTAGCTAGCTGTGTAGGGAAGCTGATGGAGCGCATGATCCTCGCCAGACTGGAGTGGTTCCTAGAGCGCTACGAGGTTTATCCAAGTGCCATGGCCGGTTTTCGACGCGTTCGTTGCTCTATCGACAACGTTGTTGACCTCGTAACGTACGTCCAACACCAGAAATTGAGCAGGCGATTAACCGCGGCACTATTTTTGGATATCAAAGGAGCTTACGACAACGTTTCTCACGAGGCCATACTCGACGCCCTTGAGTCCGTCGGTCTTGGTGGCCGAGCGTACCGCTGGATTCGTGCCTACCTACAGATGAGATCCTTCTTTGTGCAAACCGACGATGGGCCAACCTCTCAGCACTGCACACACCGTGGAGTTCCTCAAGGGGGCGTCTTGAGCCCCACGTTATTCAATTTGGTTCTGATTGGTCTCGTGGAACGCATACCAGGTTGTGTACAGATATCGATTTATGCTGACGACATCTGTGTTTGGACGTCAGGCGTAACACGTCCTCAGATACGCGCGAGGCTCCAAAAAGCCGCGACTTCGATATCGGCATACCTTAATGAACAAGGCCTTGAAATTTCGCCTGAAAAATCGGCGCTGGTCGCTTTCACGCGAAAGCCAATGACAGCCTATGCCATCTCTATCAAGGGGAAAAAAATTTGTTACGCTAGGACGCACAGGTTCTGGGAGTAACCATCGATCGGGACCTCTGCTGGAGTCCCCATGTGGCCGGTCTCAAGAAGCGCCTAACGGCCACCTCACAAGTTTTCCACTTCCTCGGAGGGAAAACGTGGGGTACGTCAGTGACCGCCATGTTGCACCTATACCGGACGCTCTTTCTCGGGTACTTGAGATACAGCTTACCGGTGCTGACTGACACCTGTAAAGGTAACCTACGCGCACTCGAGAGTGTTCAGGGCCAGGCACTCAAGATCTGCCTCGGATTGCCACGCTGCACCTCAACAGCGGATACTATAGCAATGGCCAAAGACCTTCCTGCCACCACTCACATCACTTTGGAGGTGCTTAGGACACACATTCGACACCTAGCTCGTGCTCCTGCTCACCACCTCGCCTCGCTTCCAGAAGACCGGCCCGGTGTCTCTTTTTGTAAGAGGATATCGGCATTCGGCGAGTGCCTCCCAAAGAATTATACTCCTGCTGAGAGACTTCCGACGCCTCCTTGGTGTTTGGCCAGTCCAAAGGTACGGCTGACAGTGCCAGGGATTCGGACGAAAGCGGAGCTCTCACCGCCGGCTTTAAAACAGCTGTCTCTACTAATGCTACATGAGGACTACAGGAATCATCTTCAGCTTTACACTGATGGCTCAACAGCAGCAGGCAGATCTGCAGGAGCTGTGACCTTCCCTGCCAAAGCAGTAGATGTGCTGTTCAGGACGTCTCATGGCACAACATCGACAGCCGTGGAGCTTGAGGCACTACGCACCGCACTTTGCGTGATCGATGGAGAGCCACCACAGAAATGGGCCATCTTTACAGATTCCAAGTCAGCCCTTGAGTGCCTTTTATCGGCCTTACGTAGCGGGCCGCAAGACCAATTAGTGCTTCAAACACGACAGCTCTATCACGAATTAACCGACAAAGGCCATGACATCACGTTTCAGTGGCTACCAGGCCACTCTGGAATAATCGGCAACGAGCACGCAGATAATGCTGCGAAACGTGCCCACGAAATTGGAGTGCTGCAAGCCATCCCACTGTCAAGAACGGATGCAGTAAGAAAACTTCGCTCGCTTGCGCGTGATATGACTATAGCGCTGTGGAACACTCCTGGTCTTCTGCATACCCGTCTGCACCGCCTCGACCCATCACTACAACTTCGAGTTCCGCGTGGGCTTACCCGCTGTGAAACTACCGTACTTTGCCGCCTGTGGCTAGGCACGTCATTCACAAGAAGTTTCAGCTGTCGCATTGGACTGGAAGACAGTGCTGCCTGTATTCACTGCGGCAGCGAGGAAACAATTGTGCACGTCCTCTGCGATTGCCCTGGGTACTGCTCCCAGCGACAGACTCTCGCCACAGAATTGTCACGCCTTGATGGTCGACCGCTGTCCGAGCAAACCATATTGGAATGCCGGACAGACAGTGTCTCGCAGCAGAAAGCCACGAAGGCTGTGCTCAAGTTTTTGCGCGCAACGGGCCTCGTGAACCGTCTGTGACACATGCCGTGCTTGTGTGTGTGCGCGATTTGACCTCTCTCTTTCTTTATTCTTTTTCCATCTCTTTCTGTCTCCCTTCACCCCTTCCCCAGTGCAGGGTAGCAAACTGGATATTTTCTCTTCCGGTTAACCTCCCTGCCTTCCGCCCATCATCTCTCTCTCTCTCTCTCTCAGCTCTTTCAGTTGCTCTGTTTCCGACATGCTTCAAAGATTCCTTTGACTACTAGACTTGTCAACCGTAATTTATCAATAGTGTTATCTAAACTAATGGTCAACCTTCCTCTAGTGAACATATTTCCAGAGGATATTGTAGTTAACATCAATCGAGCAAGATTCGCTACCAACAGCGATTTGCTATTCTCATTAGTCAGCCCTAATTATGAAAAACCACCCTGGTTCTTTCGCATCTGTAACGAGTTGGAACGGCCTTACTCTAAATGTTAAGCAGTCTTCATCAGTGGCTCTTTTTAAAAAAAAAATTGACGGCAGATCCACGAGGTGATTGATGATGAGATTGGGCGAAGCTCCTGGAAGTAATCATCGGTTAAACCGTGAACTATCTTCCGTTAATTCGCCTGATAAAAATGACGTGAAACGATTGATTCTGCCAGGTGCCCTTCTGCCAGGTGCTCTGGGACGTCCTCCTGTATACTAATGTAAGCGTCTACGTTTTACATCGCAATAAATTAATTGAGGCTGAAAACTGATACTGAACATAACTTTCGCCGTTTCCGGGACCACACGACCGCGCAGGCCCTGCGTCATGACGCAGGTGTTTTAGTGAACAAAATTGAATTTCTCGACGTATGATCTCTCAGAAAACCTGTAAACAACGACCTGAATAAAGCCTTTAGACATGATAGCTCGGAGTGTAATTTGAATGTACGAGAAAAGATCAATTCGTTACGAGAAAAATCAAATAATTCCAGCATTTTAAGAGAAGGCCCTAAATTAATTAATGTTCTAGGAGAAGGCGATGCGAACGGGGCCTAATGGTATTTTATAGCGTACCGATCTTAAAGGCAAAGCTCAACATTTTGTGTCGAAACACCTTCCTTACGCGCTCGGGCTGTTGGCGTCGCCTGTAAGCGTGTCCTGTCGACGTATGGTCACGGTAAGCAAAGTTCGATAGAAACATCAACGCACAGTTTACAAGGAAGAGTACGACCTGCCGGGATTCGACCGCACAGTGACAAGCCGGAATGCGTTGATAGGAGCTAGGAGCTACACCGGCACACCACCATCGTTTCTTTTCTTTCTTGTTTTTTTACAACGAAGCTGTATACCTCTAAGAGCGAAAGAAATTTTCGTCGCGTGGTCCGCGTCGACGGAATACGCCAGGCTAAAAAAAAAAAGGCAAGCCAGCATAGTGTGGCGTAGAGGAGGAGAGAGGCATGGCGAGGGGAGCGCCGCGCATGCGCATAAGTCACCTGGCGCGGCCCGTGCACAGGTGGTGTTACGCCACCCCTCGTCTGTACCGATAATGATAATGATAATGATGATAATGATGATGATGGTTGTGGTTCGGTTGGAAAAGGACGCAAATTTCTGCAGCCCATGTAAGGATGATGATGATGATGATTACGATGATGATGATTGTGGTTCGGTTAGGAAAAGACGCTAATTTCTGCAGCCCATCTAGGGAGCACGGTAGGGCGCGCGGCTAAGCGTCCTTGGGGGTGGGCAAAAGGGAGTGAAATGGAGTGCGTGGTGATTTATTGTTTGCACAGCTTTAGCGGCACTGAAAAAATGAAATCTGTCCAGAAAATCTCATACCCAGCTAGCACACAAAGGATTTCTGACGTCTTCGAAACGGATATCCGAGACGTCAACGACGTCGCAGAAAGGGCACGCGTAAGAAACGTTAGTCTAGGATGCGTCGTATATCTCATCTAATGCCCGGCTTGTTGCACATAAAAGAGGCGTTTCCTTAACGCCTTCGAAACGTCATCAAAAAGCTGGTCTTTTCGACGGCTGAGAGGAGACTCCAATAACCCCGAATTCCCGGGATTATTAAAGACTTACCAATGACGTCATCAAAACGCTGTTCCTGAAACGTTAGCCGTTATCTTTTCAGATAAGAAGGAAGAATCGTGCTCGGGAGCGGGGCACGCCCACCAAAATTTTGATCTGGCTGTTACCCCCAGAAAATATAAATGACAATCTGACCTCTGAGCTAACGCCTTAGTTCAAATGACCCCAAGGCATTTTTTGCACCCTTAACGCATTAACTCTGCGGTTCTGAAGGTGTCAACGAGATCACAATTTTTGAGGGGCACCCCCGATCCGCGAACGCCGTCCCTGCCTTTGTGGTAGTAGCTGCGACCTGCTATGTTGCCAGCTGCATAAGCTTTTCGGCGCAGCAGAGTGCACCAAAACAATAATAGTGCAGTAAGGTTGTTGTTTTGTGGGGTTTTACGTCCCAAAACCAGTTCTGATTATGAGAGACGCCGTAGTGGAGGGCTCCGGTAATTTGGACCACCTGGGGATCTTTAACGTGCACTGACATCGCACAGTACGCGGGCCTCAACATTTCGCCTCCATCGAAATCAGCCGCCGCGGCCGGCATTCGATCCCGCGACCCTCGGATCAGCAGCCGAGTACCTTGGCGTTGGGCAAAGGTAGGCACACAGTTGTCTGCAAAGGCGTCATCAGTCTTAGCATTTAAGTCACAATTAGTTGTCATGCATATAAAGATCAGTCTAGCACGTACTTTGCATAGTATGACGCAAATTTATCAAAAATAGTAATGATATATCTTTCTACAGTGAAGGATAGAAAGTTTCTTGGCAAGCGGCCTAACAAGAAGGACTCTATGTCAATTATCATGAAATCAAAACAATGCTAGGCCAACATTTTATTGAGAAACTACCTTGTGCAAGTTAAAAAAAAGAAGAAAACGAGAAGTGCGAGAAAAATAGAACCACAAATATTCAAAAGTATCTGCAAAAGAAATAATTTAAATATATTGGAACTTAATGACTAGAGGCTTACAGAAAGAGCACTAGTAGTCACAATAATCAACAATCAGACGGCTATGCGCTATTCACCGTGACAGCAGCGCATCCTGTTATATGAGCACAGACAGAACTATGGATGACTGTGTGATAGCCGCTTTCAAGCATGTCATGCAGTATTTTCACCTCATAAAATAAATGAATGTAAATAAATCAACTCAAATATGACTGAGATATGAAAGGGGAAATTTGCCTAGGACGTCAGCTGGTGTAATGAGGCAGGCTTTAAAAGACAAGCAAAAGCATCAAGCAAGTAGCAATGAATACTGCACAAAGTGACCTTCAAAGAAAGCAGCGCATGAAATATTAACAAAATCGGCATAAAGAGCAACATCACAGTGCAGTGTACAATCTATCACAGCGAGCAACGTTACATCGAAGGAACCGCAGTTTCATAATGAAGCTACATACCCACCTACTTGAAGTCGAATACACAGGAGACAGTGTTATGGCTACCGAAAAAAAAACAGAATATTCTCACTCACGTATACAAAACACAAATATAGCTCTCTACGAAGCACTGTATTACGCACATCTATGCAAATCTCACATGACGGGTATCAGCCCGGTAAGCATCATTTGGAAACAAAAAAAAAAAAAAGAAACGCAGATCCCACCCGCAGTGGGAATCAAGGAAATGCGAAGCATGCATCAGGAACGTAAAATGTATCTGCATTGTTGTCTTGCTATACGGATTTTGGTACATATGAAGTTAACGAAACGTCCAGGAGAGCGCCAAGGACCTGCGGTATGTAAATTCTGCCACTCATGACATGCAAGTCATGATTTTCATGTTATGACCTGTCATTTATGTTCGTCGCGCAGTCACGTTGTGCCATACCAATTTTCGTATAGATCCCATTAACGAAACGGCCAGGAGAGCACAAAGACCGTGGCATGTGGCATGTAAATTATGCCGCTCATGACATGCATGTCATGATTTTCATGTTATGAGCGGTCATTTATGATCGCCATACTGTGATGTTGTGGCATACCAATTTTCGTTTACATCCCATTAACGAAACGGCCAGGAGAGCACGAAGTCGTAGGTGGATAGATAGATAGATAGATAGATAGATAGATAGATAGATAGATAGATAGATAGATAGATAGATAGATAGATAGATAGATAGATAGATAGATAGATAGATATGCTGAATGTCGCCGAAGTTCGCTAAGAAATGCTTCACGTTTAAAGACTAAGAAACGTCTCTTGGTAGTAAGTGCAGCAAATACGAGCTTCCGAAAGCTGCTGAGTAATATGTTACTATAAGGATGTAATAGAGTGCCCCGAGCAGTTAGTAAATGTGTGCATATACTATCTATTTACGAGCTTTATTTTTAAGAATGAACCGTGGGGGGCTTCCTCCTCTTTCAGTCCCTTTCTCCTATACCTATATACGGAAGGGGCCCGCGACTTCCGGGCCCCTTCCGCAGAATCACAATCACGCGGGCCCCTTCCGGCCTGTGACCGAAAGGGGCCCGCGACAGTGTCTACACCTTGTTTGAGCCTCAAGGGACCGACAACTGGTCAGAACTTGTCAACGGTCCTCTGCGCATTCGGAAAGAACATGAATTATAGTGATAGAATCGAGCACCCCTTCGCGAGTTGAATATGATTTATATTTTAAACTGAGCATGAATATTGCGGCAACTGAAACGAGGCGTAGCCTAGGGGAGAAAGCCTTGGTACTGCGCTATGGAGTCTTTAAATTGCTGTACGTCGCCTCCTGCTGTTGAGACGACCATATCTCGGACTTAAAATTACATGTACTATAGTGAGCAATATGAAAGGGTACACACGAACGCATGGCAAACAGCCCGAAACTCGGCTATCGGTGATACCTGGCGGCAGACGTCAGACACATAGTGGGGAGGGGAAAGCTGCTCTAACAACTATTGGCACTCCTGCCGTGCGTTTGTGGCACAAAGTGAAAGACTTGACACTGTACCATGCGCTCGTGTGAAGAAAAAAATAAGAATGAAAGAAAAAGAAACGAATCGATGCATGTTACTGCGACAATTACCGCGTGTTATCGAATATTGGACGATACCGTGTTGTCGGTGAACTGGCGTAAGTTGCTGCTTCGTAGGAGCGCCAGCGTGGTGGATGTGCTAACAGTTAGTAGAAGAGCGCCCTCCTTTCCACTTGGTTTTTCTCAGCGCCATCCGCGTATCGCTCCACGTCGATATCGAGGCTGTTTTCCACGCGTTGCTGTGTTCCATTTCATATTGCTCACTGAGTACATAAAAACGTACTCTATTATTTTCTTTCTATGCAGTAAAAGGATTCGACGCGTGAAGCGGCGCTGCCTTCGCAGGAACCGAAATCCTGCTTTTAACCACGGCCATGCGTGTGGGGTGTCCCAGGTATTGATCGCATGCCCACTGTAGTGACGGAACCTGGCGCAAACACACCCGGCGGCTGTCGGCCACTGTTTGAAACATATGTTGCGTATAAAACTTCATAGGCCAAAAATTCTCATAAAATATGTTCCGCGGCGTTTTCCCGTTCAATGCCATTACATGATTGGGCACTCTGACCGATAAACTTTCCGCTGAAATAAAGAAAACGGGCTTCTCCAAAATTGGTTGTCGGGTACTTTAAAGGAGGATAAGAAGAGATCATTTTAAGCAATTGGTCATTGAACAGCGCGTCGTTGAAGAAGAGGGCCCCATCTGCGGAGCTTGTACTTTGAATAAAATTTTGTAGCTGTAAAGTGAAAGAACATGTTTGAAAACCGTTGAGCTTGTTCTTCTCATCTGCACTCAGTGGCTTAATAACATCGTTAAGGAAACTATCGCTTCCGACCCGTTTGGGAAAAAGGTGTTTACAAGGTGGTTTATTGACTAAAATTTTGCCAGGAACAATATAACGTAGTTGAATCTCAATAACGTAGTTGAATATAAATATTTTTGTTAACCGACAGTTATCATGTTACTGACGTATAATGACAAGAAAAATGAAGCTTATTTTTAGAGTGGTGGCACTTGGATAAGGAATAACATAAAGAACGCCCGAGTGGCCTTATGCTGCACAACAAATTATCTATATACCCTCTAAAAACTAATTACTGCACCTTCATTATTTTTCAGACACATAGTTTTACCTATCTGGCACATGATTGCAGAGTGCGCCATCTCTAAGTTTTGTATGCAGGATGGGGCGCTCTAATTTAAAACGTGTTCTTGTGGCGAAAGAATAAGCCACCGCAGATACTTTTATTCAGAAAGGTGCACATTTTTAAATGTTCACCCTTCAGCCCCTCATTCCACCGTAAAGCCACAAGATATTCGTCTGGGAAGTCACTCCCTCAGCAAAACCTCTTGTTGGGCGAGTTGGTACATTCCTGAAACCTAAAGGCACCGGCGCAACCATACGACACAGGAAGAGACACGGACACAAGAGCGCGCTCGTGTGTCCGTGTCTTTCTTCCTGTGTCGTATGGTTGCGCCGGTGCCTTTAGGTTTCAAGAAGTCACTCCGGGCATTCTCCGCTCCTTTGTGGGAATATTGAAATCGTGAACTTCGCCGTATACATCGTAAAACCTTGAAGGAAAAATGAGAGAGAGTTAAAAAGAGCGCCAACTTCCAACTCTTCATTATATTGACGATAGTAGGTATGCGAACATACAAGAAGCTGCATGTGGTGCTTGACTGCTGACTTGAAGGAAGCGGATTCAAATCTGACCACGGCGTTCACGTTTCACTGGAGGCGAAATGCTAGGAGCCTGCGTATACCTCCACTACTTGTGACGATGTAGTCACCGCGGGGTGTTTATAAGGCCTGGATGACGCGGCGAACCGGCCGAGCCCAAAGCATAGATGAGATTCGAGGTGACAACCCAGAATCAATGAACAAGAAACCCATGTGATGATGATTATGTACAGATGACGAAGAATAGCGCATTAAGTGCCCACAATACTTTGGTTTACACAAAAAAAAGTGGCCGAATTTACTGAGATTTCCACTATGGCCTTCCACTCCTTGGTGTCCTTTTCATCCCCCTTCCCCAACCCCGACGGGTGCTGAGCACGGCTACCTCAAGGGCTGCAGAAAATACCTTCTCTTCCTTAACCAAATCAAAATCCAAATCAATACCAGAAAGAGCTCACATCTGCAGTCGTAATAAACAACTCTTAAATAAAAACAAAGTATTATTACCGTCGTAAAAATATACTGCTTCTGTGGGACAACGGCTGCGAAGAATAGGAGAAATATTTGGAGAAATATTGCGGTTATCTTCTATTTCACAGTATTTACTTCAGCGGCAGCCCCTTTCAAATAACTTCATCTCCAGGTTACAGAGATGCTGCAGCAGACAGGGAAGGCAGGCCACAAAATATCTTTTCAGTGGCTTCCAAGTCACTGCGGAATTATAGGTAATGAACGGGCCGATCAAGCCGCCCGTTCTGCTCATGATATGGACCAACAAGTACCCATACCATTGTCAAGGACGGACGCGGCACGGATGCTCCATCTGCTTGCTCGCAAGTGTACTGTATCGCAATGGGGTGGCACACATTTCACACATTCCCTACTACACTCTCTCGATCCGACGTTAAGCCTTCGAGTCCCACTCAAGACATGCCGAGCAGAAGTGGCTTCTCCTCGGCTTATACCGACTATGGTTGGGCGTCGCTTTCACAAAGGCATATGCGTTCCGCATAGGGTCGCCGACACCGCAGCCTGTGACCGCTGCGGTCACGAAGAGTCAAATGGGCACATTTTTGTGACTGCCCACGATACAGCGCAGAGAGGCAATCTCTTCGCCATGCACTCAACAAACTGGACGACCAACCACTGTCGGAAGAAGGCATTCTACGCCATCGTCTAGACCTCACGTCGCAGAAGAAGGCCATGCAAGCGCTACTGCGCTTCTTGACATCTACCGGCCTTCGTGAACGTCTCTACGTGGAACGTTCTTTGTGTGTGTGTATGTGTGTGCGCGTGTTTTATTTGTTGTGCTTGTCTGGAATCTTGTACGCTGTCATCTTGTACTTGGACAGCGTACAATCTTGTACGCTGTCACTCTCGCTGTCATCTTTCTAACCCCTTCTCCCCAGTGCAGGGTAGCACACCGGAGTCTAATACCTGGTTGACCTCCCTGCCTTTCTCTTCATCTCTCTCTCTCTCTCTCTTCATTCATCCAGCGGCCAACATTTCCATCCGAAGCGATGACGAACGAAAGCTATGCCTATTATTTGCTCGGACTGAAAGATAGCTGCATCCACCTTTAGTCTTATCGATAACGTAGTGGAACGCCCTTCCCAAAACAATTGCTAACATT
>JABSTT010003611.1:0-5000 GCA_013339685.2 Hyalomma asiaticum | reverse complement strand
ACGTTGACCGAATTATAGCCGGACATGCAGCATCGCCCTGCACATGCATGGATACAATACCTGCACGGGCTGATATGCCGTGGCGTGCGTGTGTGTGTTTTCGATGGCCACCTGGTGGAGCTTGTTACTATTACCACGCAGTCACCGATCCGAATTATGCGCATCCTGCCACGCAGATCCAGAGGATGCGTGCGCACTTGAATGTTTTCAAAACTTTGCAGCAGTTTTGTTAGCGGTGCTGCTTGCTCATAAAAAACCTGTTTTCCGAAACCAACTTGTATGCTACTGCTACTGGCGAGGGGTACACAGCTATACAGAGGTTCAGAATTTAGCTCGCATTGGCCCTCGATTCCCAGCGCCGGAAACCTTCAATCCGCCTCTAGCTACCTGTCTGCAAACTCTACCGTTCTCTACCGGACCATTTGGGCGCGTTGGCATAAATTTTTATGATATAGCGTGAGCTGCTTCCCCTGGCGTCTTCTGAAAACAAGTAGGCCACTGTGGAAGTTGATCGCCTCGTAATAGCCCCAAGTGCAGGCCTCGCGGCAGCGGCATCACACGGTGTTCCTCCTTCCCGCTTCGTCAATTGATTCCACGCGCCCGACGGTGTTTAGTAGTGTTTGAGGACAAAATGCACACGAATCACACTATATTTCAATGTTTGCAAGCACGAACCCTTAAAGACTTCCTGTGTTCAGAACAAACGGTCAAGGATTGAGAGTACATACTACTCTGCTATGGGATATCCGTGGCTCTGTCACCAGGAAAAGTAGCCGAAACGTCAGACACGTACTCGAGCTTGGCTTTCTCATGGAAACAGGCCAGTAAACTTATCAGCTATTACACTCGACGGCAAGTAGCAGTAGTGCCGTAAAACCAACGCCCTTAGATTGTTCCTACCTTCTTTTCGCGCGCATAATAATACAATTTGCTAGCGGGTGAACGTTCTGGAGAAAATTATTGGTATTAAACTTGGAGTACATTGCACTTTTCTTTTATCTAAACATGTAAACAATTACACAATAAGCAACAGAATTTTCCCACACTTGAGCAACAGAGAAGCGCGCCTACTACATGTTATGACAATCTCAAAACCAGCTTATCTATAGCTGCCCCTAAGAATGGAGGAAGGAAAGAAAAGCTATCAGGGGGCGCTGCGTGACAATTTTGAAGCCTATAGCCCAGCTAGTCATAAATATTTAAATGAGAGAACCATAGGAAATGAGTCCCGGTCACGTGGTAGGCAAGAGAGAGAATAACGCACGATCAAGAGCCACTAAAGGTTACCGCGTACAGACAATTTCGAGCGGTCCAGCAACTATGAAGGGCGTAATCCTAACCGAGATGCACCGCGGACGGGCGTCAGAGGAGGTTGGCCTCCAGATGCTAGCGTGATCACGTGACGCCGCCTCGTAGTTTTATTTTCTTCCATGCTAGGAAACCATGCCTGGGCTACAATGTGAGCTGCCGTTCAGTCGTTTAGAACAATTGGTAAACAATTCCCAGTGCTGCGCACTGTATTACGGGAGACCTGTTTATAGATGTGCCGTTACGTTCACAAGAAGAATGTGCTTAGAGTAAGCGTGAACGACTAAGGTGGGCCATTGTGCCCTACTATGGGAGAGCTATCAGAGCTGTTCCGATGCCGATGATCAATTCCTGTCGTTTAACAGAACGATATGGCCCACCAACAATAAAGACCATCACCAATATCGCCAACCGATCTATCAAGACAGCGCAGCAGTGCTGTCTCTGAATATCGCTGGAAAAATTATTCGTAAATTGACTAAGCTGGTTAGTGGACTATACCGCGACAATTTCTTTCGAAATTCTATAAAATGTATTAATCTAACATATCCAAAAAAAAAAAGTGAATCCATGCGCGCATATAGCCTCAAGTAAGTCGTATAACGAGAAATGCTGGTGGTTCCGTTCTACTGCGCAACCTGCTGTGCGCTTGTTCCAATGGTCGATATTAGTGTGGATGGTCCCTTAAAGCCATTATATCTGGTACTTAGAGCCGTATAAGGGCGGCTAGACCTATGCCAAGTAGATGAGGCAACATTGCCATTGCATCATACTCGCAAATTTCTGAGTGTTCGAATTTTTCTAACCACAGAAAGGCAATATACGTGCACCCGCATAATTGGTGCAAATTGGTTCGCTTTCGGCTGCTGCCGCCAAAAGGGTGAAATGGAAAAGAAAGAGGAGGACGAAGTTGGTCGGGGCGGCCATCGCCGTGTTCCATCGGGCGCTTGGCGCTTCAGACACCGGGTACTGGACCATCGCCCTCTGCAGACGCGTCAGGGCCGCAAGGACGACGCGATGGTCCCGTCATCGGCCGGCGCCCTGAGGGATGCTGCGGCCACGATCACCGCCGACGTAGCCTGGTTTCAAGTCAACAAATACCGTGCCGTCGTGCTTCACGGCGCCTGAGTTCGTCGCAACGGTGTGAGGAAAAGGTCTGCGACTTTGAAGACACCGCATGTCGCGTCGAGACCGGCCATCAGCGACATAGGTGCCTGTGAGTTCGGGAAGGCCACCTCCCCCTGTTCCCCGGAGCCTATGTTCGCCGCTACGGCATAAGTGAGTGGTCGATGACATCAGAAGCGTTGTGCGTTGTGGTCAGGTGCGGTTCCATGTGGATTCCACCAAGAGCGTCGTTCGTATCCTGCCGATGCTGACAAAATTGTTATCTTTTGTGCATTGTGACGTCAGTTTATGTCCCTTGTGAGTTGGTTGTCTTCTTGTTCCCATGTGCCTCGTCTGTTTTTATGTTGTCATAATTTCCTTTGTCTACCAACTTGTCGCCTCTCGTCTGAGTTCCAGGGCTGACGAACCTGTCACAGTCGCAGATGATCCGTTTCTTAGGGTTTCAAAGCCGTATGAAGCCAGAAGAACGAAGACTAGGCAAACTCATGTACTGCCCGTTATTCCCACGCTGGCTGAACCGCCATTTTTGCTATAATAGACACTAGCGCCACATTTCTCTCTATTATTTTGCAGGAAAATCTGTGCCTTCCAGAAGACCAGTTATAATACCAGAACGCAGTGTGACGAATGTACACAGGCCGACGCATTTCACCGCGGGTTATTTTTTACCGTCGACGGAAGACTGTTTACGCCGCTGTCACCTTGCTGTGTGATTTGCTTTTCCTTGCTGGCCATCGGTTTGCCCGATAAACTGTTCGACTGTAAACACTTTGAAGGCTGGTGCGTTGGTTTTTCGTCACGACTATGTGGCATCTGGTGGAAGTGCTTCAGTGTCCATGTACTGGACAACCCTGTAAAGTCGTGATCCAAGCCCACACCACCAAGAAGACTGCAACACGGCCGCTTGGGCTAGCCGCAGGTAAAGTCCCTATTTTTAACGGTAAGAAAGTCAAGGGACTTTAGCTGCAGACAGCAAGGACTATCACCGGAGTGCGAGCCGCTTCCCGACAAGGACAGGAAATCACAGTCTACGACGAAAACAGCATCCGTAGTGACCGCAGCAGTGCCTCCGGCAACGGTGGTCATGCAGCAACCCAAAGAGCCGTGCATTCCGCGGATCGTCATAAGAGGACCCGGAAAGTTGGCTCTACACGTACGACGCCGTGAACAAATGGGACTTTGAAGACAAGTTGCGTGCCGTATGTTTCTATCTAGAAGACGCTTCCAGGAGCCGGTTCTATAACCGGGAGTCGACGCTTCGAACCTGGTACATCTTTCGCTCCATATTCTTGTGCGTGTGCGCCACGTCGTTGCTATAGTGGCACGGGTGCAGCTCACGAACGAAAACGTTGCGATCTTTGCGGAAAAGATGACGCAACTTTTCCGCCACGCCGACCTATCTGAAGTGAAGGTTTGCCTGCTCATGCGAGGAGTAAAGCCGGAGCTATTCCCCGGGCTGATAGGAACCCGCCGAAGAGCGTCCAGGAGTTCCTCTCCGAGGAGACAACCATCGAGAAGAATCTGGAAATGCGCACCCGCCAATGAAATCGGCGCTTATTGCCACAAAATTCAAGGACACGGTCCCGACGACCTTCGCGAGACCATAAGGGACATGCCCGGCCACGGAGATCAAGTGACTATGTCATACGGCAGCTAATCCGAAGATCGCGTGATCGATTCAAGGCCACGGCTGCTGCTTTTTGCTGGAGGCGAAATGTTGAGGCCCTCTACCACGCAGTATTGGTGCACGTTAAAGAATCCCAGGCGGTCGAATTTTCCGGTGCCCTCCACTACGGCGTCTCCTACAATCATAGCGTGGTCATGGGACGTAAAACCGCATATATCAACCATCAGGGCTATTGTACGGGTGGACCAGCGGAGAGCGTTCCCGTCGTCTCAGCCTCTGGTAGCCTTCATCGAAGACATTGCTTCCAAGGAAGTCCAGCTAACGGTCCTCAAACCACCGCGAACTCAACCTGAGGCGATGACCTACGCCGCTGCCGCACATCGACCCGTCCCAATGCCGCGCCCGCGCCGAGACGCTGAATTATCGCAATATCGTCAGCAGACAGTACCGCCGCCGGAAACGCCATATCGTCCGCCTGTCGACCAGCGCGACCGTCCAAGGAAAACTGACATATGGTACATCCCCGACCACCGCGCGCTCTGCTACCACAACGGAGAAGACGGCCATACCTACCGCTATCGCGAATACCGCGAGTAGGGAATGGGCGAATTCACCGTGAACGCACCGCGTCCGCGAGCACGTGAGCGACAACACGAGATCACCGACTACGTCGGTGGAGCACAATCGTAAGCTCGAAGGCCATCCTGGTCAGCGTCACCCTGCCGCTACGTCTCACCACATCTTCCTGCGCTTATCCGGAAAACTAAAGGCCGCAACTGATGGTGATTGATTGATTGATTGATTGATTGATTTATTGATGATTGATTGATTGATTGATTTACTGTGGTCGGTGGCAAAGGACGCTGTTCTTCGCTCCATCGAAAATGCAACCAGCCGCGGCCAGGATCGGAAGCCGCCTTTTTGAGTGGCAGCCGAGAAC
>JABSTT010003610.1:0-27042 GCA_013339685.2 Hyalomma asiaticum | reverse complement strand
CAGTGTCCTTTCGAAGGGGTCGGCGGGGATTAGTCTGGCGGCGAGCAACCTTTCCAACGAAGGCTTCGTGTAGCCGTTCTTCAGAAGGTCCGCTTTTGACCACCTGTTCTTCTATCCATTATTCTCCGAAGAGCAAACCCTCTGTGCACGGGTAGCAGAGGCGGAACCACCACCGCTTTATGGTGGAAATCGGGTGGTTAGAGCTGGCGTCGAGCTGAGCCACCTGCTGAACTTTTGTCTCAGCAGACGTACGTCTCTGTGAACAGAGAGTACTACCAGGCAGCGAACTGGGATGGCAATGGGTGTCTCTGTGTCTGTCACAACAGCGAACTCGTGATTGAGCGGTGGAAGGAAGAGCATTTGCAGTCGGCCGACATCACTCCGAAGATATTTTTGCGGTATGTCGACGACTGCTTCTGCATTCTTAAAACTTCTGCCGTAGACGCATTCACGGCCCACCTAAACTCGATAGAGACGGCTATTCAGTTCACCGTGGAACGGGAAAAGAACAACTGCTTGCCGTTCCTTGATGTCCTTGTGACAAAGGTGGATGGCATGCTCCAGTTCTCGGTGTACCGAAAGCAGACTCACACCGGTCGCTATCTCGACGCCAGCTCTAACCACCCTTTCGGCTCTGCTGACCCGTGCACGGAGGGTTTGCTCTTCGGAGAATAAGCGGATAGAAGAAGAACAGGTGGTCAAAAGCGACCTTCTGAAGAACGGCTACACGAAAGCCTTCGTTGGAAAGGTTGCTCGCCGCCAGACTAATCCCCGCCGACCCCTTCGAAAGGACACTGACCCGCCGCATTCCAAGCCCATACGCGTGTGTATTCCCTACGTTCAGGCTACCAGCGAAGCGCTCGCACGTGTGCTGTCTGAGCAGGGAATAAGAGTAGCACACAAGCCAATTTCCACGCTTGGCCGTTTCTTTCCGCGCCCGAAAGACAGGCTGCCGAGGGAGAGAGCGCAAGGTGTGATTTACTCCATTCCTTGTTCAGATTGCGGCGCGTCGTACGTGGGAGAGACCAAGAACTTCCCAGAGAGGCTACGACAGCACAGGAACGATGTCCCCAAGTTCGACAGACAAAGGAGTGCATTAGCTGAACACAGCGAGGTGCACGACCACCGCATCGATTTTGACAACTCCCGCGTCCTCGACTTGGAAACCAGTTTTCACAAGCGGCTCTTTGTGGAATCATGGCACATTCAGGCGACACCTGGAAACGTGAACCGGTCTGCAGGTGCAATGCCAAGTGTCTATTTTAGCGGACTGCGGCACCTGGTTCAACACTAGCATGACCCCCTCGGCTTGAAGAACCGGAAAAAAAGAGAAAGTGAGAAAGGAAGGAAGAGAGAAGAAAGAAGGCCTTATAAGCACTGCTGCTGTCTGGTGCCCTCCAGTCACCCCTGAAGAAGGGTCCGAGTGGGACCCGAAACGTCGGGTTTTTTCATCTTTAGAAGTAAATTTTACTTTTAAATGATTATAATTTGGTTGGTGTCCCCCTGTTTTCACCTTTAATTTCGTCCCAACCAGACAGATCTCTGTCAAATGTTCACCTTTAAGTTTATATCAATGTTTGCACAGAAGCAACAGAAGTATTTGTGCTAACTGGATTTAGTATTTAACTTTCCGTGGCATGAAAAAAAAATAAACATCCTCAGTGCCACTCAGTCCTTGCATGAAATGCCTGAACCACTCAACGGCCATTCAAAACTGCCTTGCAGCAGCACCAGGACTACATGAGTATGTAGAGTTCTGGGCTTTTCGAAGGTTGTCGACTCAAAAGGCCTTCCAACATGCCCGTGTGGCACAGGTATTAAAGAGGGGTTCAGCTCTATTTGAAATCATGTAAGTGCAGTAGCGGCTGCGGCCTACACGCTTGCTTAAATCAAAAATATGATAGCGACATTTGCTTAAAGCTCTTATACTATACCTTTGTTGCTGGAAATCAACTTTCATGTGCATTGAACGTACTGAAAAATTATACCAAAACAAACACTCGTAAGTCGGAGGTTTTCAGTCTGTAATGTACTTGTTGTTTCTTTGAATTTTGAATGAGGGCTCTGGTGTTCAGTATTCGAATTCTTGGCCACTATTCAGCACTATTTGATTTGGCATATGCACACTTGGGCCATTTAGTCATTACCCGATGCCCTTTTTGGGGAGTGTGTAGGCAGCTTGTGGTGCGTCTTGCATTGCATACCCTCCCATGTGGCAGACCCCGTGCTTTTGAACAATAACGAATGGAAGCAATGGGCAGGCACAGATGGTCCCAAGCTGCAGGATTCAAACTTCAAATGACAAAATATGCTAAGGATTGTGTTAAATTGGAGGCCAGGTGCAAGTTTGATGTTGAGAATGAGCGTGCTTGCTGCTGGTGGATGCAAATGCACAGCCTTGCCAGGACCACTTGAACCCAAAAGGCTTTCCGTAAGAGTGAATTTAGAAATTTGAAGGGGACCTTGTCAAATCGATTCGCCTTACCAGGAGCAATAGGTTCACAATGTCTATGGAAATTGTGCACATGAAAGCACTTGCTATCACTCGGCACATGAACATTCAGCTTGCTGAGTTGAAAGCCAGTCAAGGGTGGCTTCTGCACTGATATGATCTTTTACATTAAAATTCTAAAATTATGACTGTAGAAGGCACATAGTAAAAAGTCATGCTTCACTTGCAGTGAGTAGTGTGTGTGCGTGGCCCCGCCACGGTGGTGTAGTGGCTATGGTACTCGGCTGCTGATCCGAGGGTCGGGGATCGAATCCCAGCCGCGGCGGATGCATTTCGATGGAGGCGAAATGTTGAGGCCCGTGTGCTGTGCGATGTCAGTGCACGTTAAAGAACCCCAGGTGGTCGAAATTTCCGGAACCCTCCACTACGGCGTCTCTCATAATGAGAGCTGGTTTTGGGACGTTAAACCCCACATAACAACAGTGTGTGTGCGTGAGCAGTCCCACTTAAAGTGCTACAGTTGAACCCATTTATAATGGTCCAAGATATAACAATATATCGTTAGGATGCAAACATTTGAAATATATTTGGCTGATTGGGATGGAACATATTCAGAATAAAAACAGCAACCAAAATTCAAGCTGGGGAGATCAGACTTTACCAAGCCATTCCAGCCTCTTCCTCAGGAATGACTGGGGCCAGCTTCAAGCTGCGTTATATCATCCTTGGCACAGCCACCACACTTGCAGTGATTCGTCATGGAGTGCAGACTGTATACACCTTGGGGAGAGTTCACAGAGAACGGTTCAAGTTGTGTGCCATGATTGAAGCAACAGTCTTTTTCTCCGTTGCGGCTCGCTTTTGACGGTTGTCGTTCCCTCGAAGTCAGTTTTGTGGTCGAATGCCTGACAATGCTTGGTGACCGCACTTCATTCTCTGTTTTGCCTCCTGATGTTATTCCTGTGTTGCCTAATTCATTCTGGTAGGTGTTTTGTCTCACCAATGTACGAGCACGGGCACTCGGTGCATGGAATTTTGTACGCAACACCTCGGCTCTTCTCCCTTTGTTGGCTGGTTTTCAGGGGGGCGTGAGGTAGTGGCCTAGTGTGCACGAAGGCACATGTGCAAGTGCACCCCTTCCTTGAAAATCTGGGCCAATGCCTCTCTGGCTCATTGCGCCTATGGTACTGGTATGCCTTCTGCTCTTTTTCTCCCTGCGACAGGTGACGGACTGAATGAGGGTTTTCGGTAGCCGGCTTTCATAGGTCCCCAACCATGTGGTCCTCTTCAGGCTGCTGTTCTGAGTCTGGTCTGCTGTGTGTACGCTATGGGCTCTTTGAAGTAAAGTGTTCGCAACAGGTGCCTTGTTGCTGACGGGGTGGGAGGAATCATAATGGAGGTAACGACCATTGTGTCTCATCCTCCTGTAAAGAGTTTCAGGTGCTTGCATTTTCTCACCGCTTGGACATCGAGAAAGGAATAGTGCAGTCTCGTTCACACTCAACCGTGTACTGTATGGCGGGGCAAACAGAATTTAAATGTTGTGTCAAGTTGGCGATTTCAGAGGTCTCCATTACACAAAAGAATCATCCATGTAGCAGAGAGAAAGTTCAGGTTAATGAAAAGAAACTGCATTGACGATTGCTTTTGTATAGTGAAGACATCTAAAAATCGACAACTTGACGCAACATCTAAGTTCTTTTCACCCCACCATAGGGCCTTCCCTGCCCTAAGGACCAGCCGAGAAAGAAGAGCCCGGGTGTTGTGTACAAAATTCTGTGTGCTGAGTGCCCCTGCTCATACATTGGCGAGACAAAACACCTACCGGAATGAATTGGGCTACACAGGAAACCCATGTGGAAGCAAGACAGAGTACGAAGTGCTTTCACCGAGCATTGCGAGGCATTCGACATGAACTTGACTTCAAGGGGACAACAATCCTCGAGTGAGCCCCAAGGGGAAAAAGACTTTCTTGAATCATGACGCAAAACTTAAACCGTTCTCCGAGAGCTCTTCCCACAGTGGATATGCACGGTCATCACTCCATGGCGAGCCGCTTTCTGTGGTCGTGCCAGGGTCTATGAAATGCAGCCCGAACCTGAGCCCCAGACATCCCTGAGGAAGAGCCGGACTGGCTTCGAAACGTCCGATCTCGCCAGCTTGGATTTAGTTGGTTTCTGTTTATTTATGCTTAATGATCATATTTATATGTGCTTATGATTTTCTATGCTATCCATTGAAACAGCGTCCAGATATAACTGACATTTTTCAGAATGTCCTACTTTTGCAGCGATCATTTCAGTCGTGATCGCGATAAGAATGCGGCACATACGAACTGAAAAAAACAACTAGATGGGCCTTCACAGCACAAATTCTGCGGGGCATTTGTACGGGCTCGCCTCAATTGGATGCCAGTTAAATACTGTTGCGAGTTAAATGATGTGGAGTTCATTATGGAAGACTGGAAGCTATTCTTTGAGGTCTGGTTGTTTTCCTGCTTTCGCCATAGAAACTTTTCCTGGTCAACATCCAGCTTTAGATTTATTAACTCGCATCACAGTGTTTGGACAAAAACGTGACGCAACTATCTTCAACGTGCAGAAGCTGTTTGGAACATTACTTTGATAATCAAAGTGGCGTATCACCATTTGTTACTTAGTTTGGAACAGATGCGATGTACACAGGCCACAGGCAAGCATGAAATGAACCAACAGATCAACGTGAACTTGCTTGAAATATGATCCGCCACCATTTTGCAATGGCGATGTTTTGGCAGTTCCAGACATGAGACTGCCAACGCCGCGAACATGGTTTGGGTTTTGTTGCTACTCGTTGCTCGTAGTCATTTTTCGGGCTGTTTTCGCAGGAAAACAATGTGCTTCTTAGATGCAAGTAAACATAGCAAATTCTACTGAGGCTGCCTGCCTCGTTCAAAGCATTTGCAAGGTGCCGTAATGTTCAATATGCTACTTTGTTCCCACTGCTGCACAAGTGTCGCCATCACGTCTGTCCATCTTCATACAACTTGAGTCAGCATAAACGCGCCTCTGTAGGCTGCACTAAAGGTCGGTGGTTACTAAGCTGCTGTCGAGAGATCACGGCTCGTGGACGCTTTGACCAATGGCTGATGTCGAATCGTGATGACATTCAACCTTTTGAACGCCATACTCTCTGGTTCAAGCTACACAGCTTGATGAGCACTTAGCCTAATGCAGGTGATGGATAGCATTAAAAGAAAGAAGAGAAAAAGTTATTACAATGAGTGCATATTTCAAAACCATGTGGGAGTTTATTTCCTTCAACGATTATGCACGCTCCTGGAAACGGAAGAGCGCATAGTGCTTGGTGAGGTGACGGCAGGTACGATTTGTTGCAAATGCAGACTGTGAGCACCGCATCGCTTCACAAAATGAAAAGGCCTGCCACCGAGCACTAGCCAAGGCAAGCAATGATGATTACGATGATGAGTGTATACAGATTAAGACGATCAAACCATGCAGTTAGCACTCACACTAACTTCCCCCTTTGTGAAAGCGGTCATCAAGACAGCAAGTTATGAAGGGAACTAACGATGGATGTACAGCTTCAGGCGAGAGATGTGGACAATAACGATGCTTTGGCGACAGTGGTCAGTGGCTGAGCGCAAAGGAGAAGCTCAATAGTTTGTGTGAAATCTGTCAAGCACAGTGTATGCACCTATGTATCTGTGAAGAAATTTCTCCCGTAGTCCTGGTTCTCGAATGGTGTTGCTTAACACTGAAGCATTATTGCTGAGCTTGCATTGTAGCTTCGACCTGACGAAGTTTAATGGCAGCGATGTCTCAAGTTTTTTATACCACCCATGGAACCACACGCGAGGAATGCTGAAGTACCACAGGTCCTGCGGAGATTTCATCAAGCCTGGAGGTGCCACATGTGCACAGAACGCTAAGCATAATGGCTACCACTGTGGATTAAAACTGACAATGAAAATTTGGCTAGTTTGTACGGGTTCATAGTGAGAATGGTGGCACCAAAATTGACTAACCACAAGCTCGGGACATGAGCACAAGTGCCATGCTCAAGTCGACGCTTGTGCTTCTGTCCCGTGTTTGTGGTTCGCCTTCATTTTTTAACAAGTTATAGCTCTGCATTAGGAAGGTTGCCCAGCATCTCTGCTGGTTTTGTTTACCGACGTAGCATTCAGCAGTGCAATCTCCTCCTTCACGGGACATGATTGCCAACTGCATTTTCACAGCCGTATCTTGTTGAGAAAGATGTAGGTAATGTCTACCTCCCTTGTTTCCATAGAAACACACTGCCACGTTGGTGGTGAGCGCTTGACTACATATTAAGGGGCCGAGTGAGGCCCCTAACGTGTAGCATACACATGAGGACATTGCTACAAGAGCCTAGATATAATGACATTGCCTATTGTTGCTAACATTTAATTGTAAATTGGATATTGCTGTCGTAATAGGGTAGATGCCATGCATTTTTTCTTTGGCCTTCTTTTCTTTTCTGAGTGAAACGCACTACGTGCAGGTATCCTGCAGCATGGTCCACACTGTATGTGCCGTGCCTATTCACTACTCTTTAAGCCTGTAAAACAAGTTCATGCAAGAGGATTTCTTCTGTGAATGATGTATGCACATATACGGCTGCAAGCCTTCTGGTTGGGAAGTCACTGAACTGACTTGTACTACAGTACTTCATAGCATATATGTGGCCAAAAGCTTCAGGGGAACGCCTTCTTACTATTCTGTTAGCTGCCACAAGTTCCTTTCTACAGAGTGGTCCACAGATTATTTCAGTACATCATTTGTGATCAAGGATGCCAAATAATTTGGCTTTCCTTACTCAAACATTTGGTGCCCACTTGAGCTGCTGAAGTGGTACAGTGGTTACAGTAGTCAGCTGCCAAAAAGACAAGTCAGTTCTGGCCCTGACGCTCACATTCCGAAGGCAAAATGCTCGAGGTTCATGTACTTTGATTTAGGTTCACATTAAAGAATAGCAGCTGGCTGAGGTTTCACGAGCCTTCCACTATGGCTTGGCTTATATTGCTGTTTTAGTATTGGCACGTAAAACCCTAGCAGTTATTAGTGGTAGCACCTATTTCATAACCACTGAGGTGTCACGGTGTGCAAGTCTTAAGTGTGTGTCATGGGTGCTTTATAAAAGAAAAGGAATTCTGAACCATTTAATGGAAGTTAGAAAAATTGACGTTCCAGATCAATATTATGCATGACTTTTCCGTACGTTTTACTGCATGGATGGAATTCTTGACCACTAATTCTTGTCCATGAAGCATCACCATGTCAGAAGATCCGGTTAGTGCTCTCATGTAATCTGGTCAAACCGCACCCATGTGCAATGTAGCAGTTTAATTTTTCATGAACTAGGGTGGTTGGATGCTAATTATGAGACAAGCACAGTGTGCTTTACCATCGCTGATGCTTTCTTTTGGCTTAAAACGATGGCAGTCTTTTTCCTTTACTTTGTCAAAACTATCCAAACTAGAAGAGAAGCTCAGCTTGTCATAACTGTGTGTGTTGTCTGCACATCTTAGTCTTTACTCTAAATTTACCCTATGTATGCACATTCTTTTCGCAGCTGTGTTCCATGTGTACGTCGGGGATGCAACACCAAGAATGCTGCTGAGAAACAAATGAAGAGTCTGCTAGTCCGCAAGCACATGACGCAGAGTCTGGGTGGCACGCGGCGATTTCAAGAAGATGGTTAAAAAAAGGGAACACCAAGATAACTGCCATTTATTGTGTATAAGATGGTTATTTTAAAGGAGATTGCATTAAATGAAGCTTGACATAAACATCACTGCAATTATGCTTCCTGATTGGTAAAACTGGAACGAAAACTTGGAGTACAGCTATGATCACCACGAAAATGAGCTGTGTTTAAGCAGATCAGCCGATGCCATGCATGAGTACATTGGTCACCCTTTTTCGCTTGTTGCATTTCGTCTTTAAGCGCGGCCACTGGGTGTTATTGCTTGTGTTGTGTTATGCTCCTTCTACCTGCAGCATGGCATGTTGAAAGGAGTATTGGATGAAGGTTTAATTATTTCATGTTTCACACTGTTTCGGATAGTTTGTGACATGATTTGTTGACCACTCTGTGTACTTCCACAATTGCTTAACTCTTAAGGTGTCATCATGCTGGGCTTTAGGACGTGGGTACGATTCCGGGCCGCGGTAGCCATATTTCGTTGAGAGCGAAATGCACGAACATCCATATAAATAGCTTTAAGGGCAGTTTATGGTACCCCGGGCAGTCAAAGCTAATCTAAAGTGCTTTACCACTGTGTGCTTCATAATCATATCATGGTTTTGGCACGTAAAATCTCAAAATGTTTGCAGTCTGGTCTGAAACTTCCTTACAATGAAGCACAGCTGCAGATAAAACGAAATTCTTGCTTGCAAATAAAGCAGTTGGTGTGTCGAAACTGCTAAAAACGGTTTTCTAGTGATATGCATGGGCGTGGAAGCAATAGGTTGTAGCTGTCAATCATGAGCACGCTTGGCCGAGCCTCCTGCATGCAGCCCAACACATGCAGACAATTAAACAGGCAGGCCATGCAGACCATTACAATTAGACCATTACATGCAGGCCATGCAGACCATTACAATTAGGCCATTACATGCAGGCCATGCAGACCATTACAATTAGGCCATTACATGCAGGCCATGCAGACCATTACAATTAGACCATTACATGCAGGCCCAAATTAC
Source organism: Hyalomma asiaticum (assembly GCA_013339685.2). Classification (NCBI taxonomy): domain Eukaryota; kingdom Metazoa; phylum Arthropoda; class Arachnida; order Ixodida; family Ixodidae; genus Hyalomma; species Hyalomma asiaticum. The sequence continues at coordinate 17,859 of JABSTT010003610.1, read as the reverse complement.
GGTTGCCCTTAGCCCGATAGGCTGTTGGAATTTTTACCTGGGGTGTGTTAAAGGGGCCCTGCGACACTTTTTCAACTGCCGTCTGCAGTACTCCAGTGTGTGTAGGATCGAATGCTGAGATGAACGCAAAAAGAATTATGCAATCGGTGAGCTAGTTATCAGTCCTCGAAGTTCAAAACACTAGCAGACGGCATAAAAGAATATTCCTTTTCGTGTTTCGCTCTCCCGCTGACGTCAACGGTCACGTCCAATAGCAACGCGCGTCTTGTAAAGCGACAGCGGCCCCGCCACAGTGGTCTAGTGGCTATGGTACTCGGCTGCTGATCCGAGGGTCGCGGGATCGAATCCCGGCTGCGGCGGCTGCATTTCGATGGAGGCGAAATGTTGAGGCCCGTGTGCTGTGCGATGTCAGTGCACGTTAAAGAACCCCAGGTGGTCGAAATTTCCGGAGCCCTCCACTACGGCGTCTCTCATAATCAGAGCTGGTTTTGGGACGTTAAACCTCACATAACAACAACAACAACAACAATAGAGCGACAGCGGAAGACACCGGGAGCAGAGCGCGCGCGTGCAGATAGCGTCCGGCCGTCAACATAGCTAGTGTCGTTTTGCAAGTAATGTAAGATACTGGCTTTTTATCTTACGAGAGATAAATACTCTTTTAGTACATTTTGGTACTGAATAGTGTGACCAAGCCGACACCAGACGTGTGTAATAAGCACCTTGGCGCGTCAAGACAATCAGAACGCCCAGCCTGGCCCCGCCAACGTCGTCACTCTATGTCACTTCGTGTAACAAAAATCTCCGTTGTGTGTCGCCTCAGTTCAAACAGGAGGCGATTTTGGGCGGTTTGTTCGCTGAAATAAAATTATAGCCACTTCGTTTTCGGCGTTTATACTCTCTCTGCGACATCGCCGCGTGCAACAGTTCTAGAATTAGTGATAAAAACGGCCTGCTCAATTTGTGTCGCAGGGTCTCTTTAAGGGGACTGTCTACCGCTCGGAAAACTTTTTTAGATTGTGCTAAAAATGGGCAGTTCGTACTTCACATTTCCGGGGACGAGCACACTATTGGCCCTCAAAAATGGAGATGTGTTCTTAATTTTGCTTTGAAAATTGTGCAAAAAACGATTCTAGCGTCACTCAACGGCGTCTTTGTTAATTTCCAAGTGTACAAAAGCAGACCTACGCATATGTACATATTCTGCAGAAAGACACTTATCTATGCTTTACAGGTGTACTTCAATCATAATGCACCTGTTTGTAGCGCTGAAGAGCAATTCGTTCTTTTCGCTATTTTCGGGCTGGCGCTGCCTTCGGATTCGTCTGGCTGTACTGGTGTGTAGCACTGTGCTTGGCGCGCGTACGAGGCTGCCTTTGTCTCACGACGTCCGAGGATCCAAGGCGCGCGGGCGAGCCGACTTTCTCTCTCCTTTCCGCCTCGTCAACTCTGGAATGTCCTCCTTGGAACCGGTTCATGTTAGGAAAGAGAGAGTTTATTGATATTAAGGAACGTGAGGAAAATAGGTTGAAGGGTGCAGGATGAAGGCCGCCGGTGCCTGAGAGCGCCGGAAAGGGTTTCTCGGGGAGACGACTACATATCGCTAGAGTGTACTAGAAGGCTTTTCTAGTACACCCTAGCATGGCGCTCAGAACCATTGTTGTCGGTGTCTTTACTCGTAGAAAAAGAGCGGGTTCCTACATGAAAAAGTCTGTTTGAACAATTCTACTCACCTCCTGGAGAAACCACGGCACGTAGGGGCACTTCGAAAGGTACGCTTTATATTGAGACAAAAAAAAAAAAGAAAACGGCAGAGCGATCATTGACGGTAGTCCACTTAAATTGACGCAGGTGTCGGTTGGGAAAAGGCGTTCGGCCTGCCGAGGCTTTCTCGATGGGAGCTCTGCGTGTTTCCGCGTTTCTGAGATGGCCATTCATTCTACTGACTATTTTCTGTATTTACGACATATATAGAGATGAGCTTAGAAAGCGATAGTGCTTATTTATCTAGCACAACGAAGGAAGGCTTGTATAGACCTATTCCACCGGCCTACGTCACGAAGATGCGGTGGCGCTGTCGTCGGGAGTTTTGGTTTCGCATGGTAGGCATCCGCCGGCGCGCCTACCGTAGCAGCCGCTGCGTTTTCGCTGGTGCGGGCGCTTCTCACCGCCATGAAATGAATAAAAAAGTGTTCACTGATGACATGCGCCGTGGGTTGGTTGCTCAGCAACGCACAAGATATGTGCGATAGGTTTTTATCGGTTTCCTGCATATGTCTGTCTTAAGGAAAGGGACGAACATATAATGCCGGCTCATCGGTTATGCGCCAAACATTTTCGTCACGACTAAGCATATGTGTAATTATTTATTGTTAGTGCGGCCTGTTTCATTTGAGAGAAATAGCACTGTCACAAGTTTGTCAAGTGTAATGCTCGACACCAAGTTTCTTGGCATAAACAAAGTGTGGACACAGAGCGATGACGCCTACCGCAAAGCGCGCACGACATTAGCTTAGCTCGATGGGCAGAAGTAATCGCAGTCGCCGTGTATTATTGAAGTGGGGAAGTTATAGATACGTCAGACGAATTTCATTAACTCAAGTGAAATAAATATATAAGAGCTTAATTCACGCAGCCGGGAGCGAAGGGCCGATTACAGCGATGCGTTTGAAAATCGCTTGCGGGTGCGATAGCATACACACGAGAAGTGTCTTTGGCAATGCTGTAGTTGTGATGCGCTTTACATTCTTTTTTCGAATGTCAGACTGCGCGAATGAACCACACGCTTGAAATTTGCCGCGTCGTGACAGGACTTCACGCCTTCACGATCGGAACTGAGCGTATGGGCAGAGCCGCAAGCCGCGGTTAAGCGCCTTGCTGGCGGTTGTTTGAGATGCCTTGTCCTTGGCACGTTATTGCTTTTTTGTGTGTGCGTTATCACAGCCGTATTTATATAGGTGATAGCGTCACTAATGTCGCATGCTTGAGTACCTATTCCGTTCCATTTGCTTCTGCGCAAGGATTTCATGTAGGGATTAGAGGCTTCAGTCCGAAACAGTATTTTTAGCTGAGATATTTTCAAGTCGTATTTAGACAAGCCTCGCTGTTGCAGGTGGTTCATCCTTGCGCTAGTTACCGAATTAAAGCATACGCATGAAGCGATGCCGACATGATAGCTCGCGATAATTCGCATCATGTGGCAATGTGCTTGTCCTTTCAATCAGTTTCTCACACCTTGTCATAGCTAGGCGTCGGCGCATTCTTTTCCACATTCATTGAATGCTTCCTACAGAGATAACGCAACATCATCTCATGCGGCTGTCCCTCGGAACCTGTTGGTGCTCCGACGCCCCGTGCTCGGAGGCAGCTTTCGCACACGCTTCGCCGGCGGCGGTGGCGCGACCGTGCGGGGCCGCGGCAAGCGGCAGGCGGGGCCTCCGCGCCGCGACGTCGATACAAGCCCTGGTTTTAACGCCGGTGCCTACCACTGTTTACCAACATAGAATAGGTCTATACGTTTTTTTCTTTTGGTTCAGCATAACGTTACACGGGAACGTATTGAATTTTATGAGCACGTACAAAAGATTGGCTGCTCTTTGAAAAGGGGATCGTTTCATACCCGAATATCACATTTTCGCGCTTGCTAAATCGAGTATTTTTCTCTAAATACTTCGTGTTAACAAAAAAAGTAAACATTCAAAAGGATTTCCTACCGTCCATGATCGCTCTCCAATTTTTAGGCTGAATGGAAATGGTTGATTGATTTGTGGGGTTTAACGTCCCAAAACCAGTTATGATTATGAGAGACGCCGTAGTGGAGGGCTCCGGAAATTTCGACCACTTGGGGTTCTTTAGCGTGCACTGACATCGCACAGCACACGGGCCTCAACATTTCGCCTCCATCGAAATGCAGCCGCCGCGGCCGGGATTTGATCCCGCGACCCTCGGATCAGCAGCCGAGTACCTTAGCCACTAGACCACCGTGGCAGGGCGAATGGAAATGGTACCTTTTGAATTGTCCCTGTGTGAAGTGGCTTCTCCAGACACTGAGTAGAACTTATTAAAAGAGAAAATCTTTATATACGAAGTCGCTCGTTTCCTACGCGTACACACGCCGGCAACAATGGTTCGATGGACGATGCATCGTCGTCTTTCTGGCAATCCTTTCGGTCGTGGGAGGCTTCTTCTCAACAGGTATCGGTGCCAAGGAGGACATTGGCGAGGTGACGAGGAGGAGACGCGAGCGAAAGTCGACGCGCCAGGGCGGGCCTCTGACAAGCAGAGCCGCATGCATGACAAGCGCAGTACTACGCGCCTGTACAGGCAGACGAACTCGAAGGCTGCGCCACCACAACAGCAGCGAAAAGAAGACGAATTGCTCTTGCACGCTATAAAGAGGTTTCATAGGTAGAAGTACACTTGTAAGACAAATAATTGTTTTTCAATTATATCAATTAAAAGAAAGAAGTGTACCTGGCCAGAATATATCGTAGGGAGGAAAGAAGAGATGAACAGTAAGAGCGGCGGAATGGATATCAAGAGAGGGAATACGCAAGCGAGGCCGGCAAACAGGTTAGATAGGTTATATGGAGCGATGAAATTACAAAGTTTGCGGACATAAAGTAGAACCAACTCGGTCATGTTAGGGTAGATTAGAAATCGTTGGGAGAGGTCTTCGTCCTGCAGTGGACCTAAAATAGGTCGATGATAATGATGATGATGTTGACATGTTACCATAGTGACGTATGGGGTCGTGGTGGATCAAGGCATAAAACACTTTCGTGTTAAAAAAATCCTGTGCGTGGACAACATATAAAGCCTCCCGAAATAATTAATACATAACATTTTGTGACGGAGACGCAAGAGTGACGAAATGATTATTTAATGTGTTGAAAAATAAAGTGCAGGCATATATATACTACTGGAGGGTAAAACTGCAGTGACAGTTTTTGAAGACGGTAGTCTTTCTCGAGCTACTTAAATGCGAAAAACGTGCCTGTCACTCGGTTCAACCGCCCGGTCAAAACCAATTCAACAAGCCGAACAAAACCAAGCGAGCTACTAGAACTGGCGGCACGCGGTCATACAAGCCAACATTGCACAGCTGAAACAAACGTCAGGCATATTTGGAGGCGCTTCCTATAAGGAATGTGCGCGATAATATGCCTTCACCACCACAATAGATAGTTTGCGTGTCTTTCCTGGGGTGTATGTTTGCGTGGATGTGCCGCTGTATATAGATATGTGTGTATGTATCTGTCTGACTGGTACCTCCCTGATGCCTATATATTTCCATTTTGTCTTCGCACGTCCATTCCGGCATAGGAAATTACAGATTTCATTACTCATTGCACATCATGCAGCCGCGACTTACAACCAGCGATTTGTTTTGTTTTTCCGTTCACGTACGTCGCAAAAAAATTTAAAAAAAAACTTTTGTTTTACTAACGTGGAAGGTCGCAATAATTTCTTTTACCCCAACTTCTACAACGTTCGGGCTACGCACGGAATGCGGCGCGCGAAAACATACCTGATTAGCTACAACGGCGCAGTTAAAACCGCTCGCTAAAACACGATTTTCCACGCGCGCCCATCTACCTGTCAGAGCAATTTTAATAAACATGACGTCCTGGATGTCGCATGTCGCGATCAGCAAAACTAGATAATCGCGGACATTTTGAGACCAAATAATGTACAAAATAGTAACGCGCATAGAAGTTATCGCGCATGAAATGCTTTGTAAGCATGTACGTTTAACGATGCGGAATCGCCGCCACTGAGACCGCCAAGGGTCACAGGTACGACGCCCCCCCCCCCCTTTTTTTTTTCCAAGGATGGTTGTCATAAGCTCGAGATTACGTCGGTAGGGCGGCCTGGCGGCGGTTGAACACCTGAAAGGCTTTCATTCGTTCACGTGCCGTTTACAACTCACTCCTACACCAGAACAGGGCCTCCCTGGTGAAGTACTTGGCCACCACCTCCCACACGATGTCTACAATTAAACCCTCGCCCTCAGTGTCCAGCAGCTGCAGAACATCTGTCCACGGCGGCGGTCAGCTCTGTGAAGCAGCAGAGGGCGGTAACAATCACTGGACTCGGACAGGCCGCCACTGGAATCTAAAAATTGGAACGTTCAATGCAAGATCCCTCTCAAGCGAAGCTAGATTAGCGGAATTACTCGAGGAACTAGAGGGAGTTAATTGGGACGTCATTGGCCTCAGCGAAGTTAGGAGAGCAGGTGAAGCTTACATAGTCTTAAACAATGGACACGTCCTCTGCTATAGAGGAATACCCGAAAAGAGAGAATATGGCGTTGGGTTCCTAATCCACAAAAATATTGCGGGCAACGTAGATGAATTCTACAGCATTAACGAAAGGGTAGCATCCGTCGTAATAAAACTAAATAAGCGGTATAAACTTAAGATAATCCAGGGTTATGCACCAACAACGAGCTACGACGATGAACAAGTAGAGCAATTCTACGAGGATATCGAATTAGCAATAACGAAAGTACGGACGCAATACACAATAGTCATGGGGGATTTCAACGCAAAAGTAGGAACGAAACAAAGTGGAGAGCAGGCGATAGGCAACTACGGCGTCGGCCGTAGGAATAACCGTGGGGAAATGCTAGTATAATTTGCCGAAAGGAACCAGCTTCGAATAATGAATACGTTCTTCAAGAAACACAAGAATAGGAAGTGGACGTGGAAAAGCCCTAAAGGGGAAACAAAGAATGAAATTGACTTTATAATGTGCGAACAACCAGGTATAATTCAAGACACAGAAGTAGTGGGGAAGATAAAATGCAGCGATCACAGACTAGTAAGGGCAAAGATTGTACTTACCCTAAAGAAAACAAGAACGAAATTATTTACTAGAAAAAAATGTAATGTAGAGGTACTCAGAGCGAAAGACGACGAATTTAAAGTCCCCCTAAGCAACAAGTTCGAGGCCTTAGACGGAAACGGTGACGATTTAGAACCAATAAACAAAACCATAACGAAAACAATCCTTGCAACCGCGATAGAAGTCGGGGGTAAAACACCAAAGCAAGCAAAAAGTAAGCTGTCCCAATCTACCAAGGACTTAATAAAAAAACGACAACAAATGAAAGTAACTTCATCAAAAGATAAGATAGAATTCGCAGAACTATCAAAATTGATCAGTAAAGCCAGGCAAAGAGATGTAAGAAACTTTAACATGAGAGAAATAGAGAAAGCAGTAGAAAAAGGCACCAGCATTAAATCGGTCAAAAAGAAACTGCACTTAGGACAAAACAAAATGCATGCGCTAAAAGATAAACAAGGTAACGTTATCAATAATTTCAACGAAATAGTAAATGTAGCAGAAGATTTCTACTCGGAACTGTACAGCTCTCAGACAGATCATACAACCTTAAAAGAAATAGAATCAGAGGAAGATACTGAAATTCCATGTATAACCGCTGACGAAGTCAAAAAAGCTGCCAAAGGCATGGCCCGCGGTAAAGCAGCCGGTGAAGATGGTATAACAGCCGACTTGATCAAAGACGGAGGAGATGTACTTGAAAGACTTGCATCGCTCTTCACGAAATGTGTCAAGACATGTAGTGTACCGCGCAGTTGGAAAAATGCTAATATAATCCTTATCCACAAGAAAGGTGACATAAAGGACTTAAAGAATTACAGACCAATCAGCCTACTACCAGTAATATACAAGCTATTTACAAAAGTAATTTCTACGAGGATAAGAGAAACACTCGACTTTAACCAACCGAGAGAACAAGCTGGTTTTAGGAAAGGCTACTCGACAATGGACCACAGCCACGCTATCAACCTAGTAATTGAGAAGTACGCGGAATATAACAAACCTCTTTACATGGCATTTATCGACTACGAGAAAGCATTTGACTCCATAGAAATACAAGCAGTTCTAGAAGCTCTACATCGACAAGGGGTACCTGGGGTATACGTGAAAACCATAAACAACATATACAAAGATTGCACAGCCACACTACTCCTACATGAGAGAAGCAGAGAAATCCCGATCAGGAGAGGTGTGAGACAGGGAGATACAATATCCCCGATGCTATTCACTGCATGTTTAGAGGAAGTCTTTAAACGTCTAGACTGGGAAGCAAAGGGCATTCGAATAGACGGAGAATATCTAAACAATTTAAGATTTGCAGACGACATTGTGCTCTTTAGCAATGTTGGTGACGAATTACAAAACATGATTGATGACCTAAACAGGGAAAGCATTAAAATTGGATTAAAAATGTATAGGCAAAAGACCAAAGTTATGCTCAATAGCTTAGCTAAGGAACAGGAATTTAAAATCAACAATGAACCCTTACAATGTGTAAACGAATATGTATATCTGGGACAGTTATCAGGAACTCCTACCCAGGAAAACGAAATTCTCCGTAGAATAAGGCTGGGCTGGAGCGCATTCGGAAGGCATTACGAAATCATGACCGGGAACTTACCGCTCTCATTAAGCGAAAAGTATTCAATCACTGCATTCTCCCAGTACTAACGTACGGTGCAGAAACATGGAGAATAACGAAAAAACTAGAGATGAAACTAAGGAGCACGCAACGTGCAATGGAAAGAAAAATGATAGGGGTAACGCTAAGAGATAAAAAACGAGCGGAATGGATCAGAGAACAGACAGGAGCAGCCGATATTATCTTATCAACTAAAAGAAAGAAATGGACCTGGGCAGGACATGTCATGAGGAGGAAAGATAATAGCTGGACAGTAAGAGCGACGGAATGGATACCACGAGAGGGAAAGCGCAACAGAGGTAGGCAAAAGGTTAGATGGAGCGATGAAATTAAAAAGTTTGCGGGCATAAAGTGGAACCAACTCGCTCAGGATAGGGTGGATCGGAAATCGTTGGGAGAGGCCTTCGTCCTGCAGTGGACCTAACAGGCTGATGACGATGATGATGATGATGATATTTGGAGGCAAAACGATGTATGTAACCGTGACGTGTGTCGGTAATTTAACCAAGAATACACGTTGGACTGGTTTTTACATCTGTAAATTAAAAATCAAATCGTTAGAAATGGTGTGGAAGAGACGCTACGCGTTGAAGACACGCCGACAGAAGCCGCGGCTTTCTAGCTGGCTTCTGTCGGCAGAAACAAAAGGACCGAACAGATGGCGCGAGCGAAGAAGGAACAATGAAAATTTGAATTGCATTGAGCAAAACCTACATTGCATCCATCATGGGAGGTGTGAGAGGTGAAGGGAAGAGGGTGAGGTTTTGGAGGGGCGAGAATAGAGGTTGACTCTTCTATCGACATCATTTGCAGAAGATATGCGGCCATTTTTTGTTGTTTGGTTCCCAGCATCCCTCCCCAGCTTGCGCTCTTTGTGGCTTTCCCTCAGTGGGCCATCGCGTCCATGGTGCTGGTGCTGGATATTGACACCCCATTATTTGAGTGTGTGTATCAGAAAAGCAAGAAGACAACGGGGGAATGATCATTGTTACTTGCTCCCCTTTACTGGATGTCGTTCCACCGCGGGCGCTCCGACAGGGAGCTCCACCATCGCCCCAAAGGTCTCCGTATGACTCAAAGGTAGCGCAAACCACTTTTAAATGAGAAAAATTGGCCGCGTATCTCTGTGCTTCGCTGCAAATGTCGTCGAAAGACGATAGCCTTCTACCGGCCGTACTACATGAGTCCCGGTTCGCGTGTTTCTATTTCCCCGAGGAGTTGCGCAAGCGAGAGGGAAAACGAAGAGACGCGAGGAGAGAAAGGGACCGGCCGGAGTGGCGGGCGGCCGTTCCGCTGTCACGACGAAAATGAGCCCATTCGGAGATTTGTAGGCTCATTCGGCGATTTGTAGGAGGAATAAACTTTATTGAGCATATAAAGCAAACAGCAAACATTAGATAATGTGCTGCCATCTGTGAGACATTGTGAAAAACATGTCTCGACTACCATCGTCTCCGAGACGGCGGGCGCGCCCGCCATCTGGGAGGCCATGCGACTACAGCAGAGCCTATATGGTTCCACCGTTCTAGGACAGGGAACATGTGATATCACGCAAACAGCAAACATTAGATAATGTGCCGTTTGCCATTTCACAGACCATTAGGCGATGCTTGTTGCGGTTGGCCGGAAGAGGTCTCCAGAAGAATAAATCGAACAGCTGCCAGATAGTTAACGCAAGAAGGACGACAGAATGTGACCATTTACGAATGAAAGTGCTATTAAATAGATCGAAAACCTTTACCAATACTATAGATATGTCGCGCGCGCGCGTGTGTGTGTGTAACAACACACATTAATAAGTATGCATTGAGTGGTTGAAGTGCACACTAGGGGCCGGATTTCGCTGTCGCGTTCAACTCTTAAAGGCGAAGCTTAAAGGTACCCCAGTTTTTTAAAGAGCTCTGCTTTCTCTCAGCCCAGGCGCTGACCTTGAAATTAAGTTGACAGAAGTGGTTCAATCGTACGCGGAAGAAGTCAGAAATTTCATTTTCTTGTCATTCCTTTGACAAAGTACATAAAATAGAAGGCGATAATGAGATGTGTGTTATAAAAACTAGTAGATATGACACGTACGTAGCACCAACTTACGAGCGTAATTTATTTGGCAATATGCTGCGAAGCTTCCCGTATGCAAACAATAATAGCAGCGTGTTTGTTCTTTTCGCCTCTATATTTGATCGCTTGAACTACATTCATTTGTAAGCGACTGTAAACTACGTTCATTTGTAAGCGACTGTAAGACTTCTTTTTATTGTTCGTGTTGTCGGTTTCTCTATATTTTTTATTTATCCTGATTTGTTAGTATTGCTGTCACGAATTTTTCGTATTTAAATATAACCGTAATGGAAACTCTGTTCACAGATAAGTGCTTTTTGCCATGCCAGACGCGCAGTGATTTTCTTGAAAGTTCTAACCTATCTAATGTATGTCTAAAGATGTGGAAGGATGCAGTGGACAGTACAATTATTGATTTGTTTTAATGTAAAGTTATATGCGTCAGCAGCAATTTAGAAAAATTGCTGCTTTTACCTCTTACGTTATGTTGAGCTAAAGTGCCAAGGATCTTTCTCTCTCAATATTTATCTAATTGCGTACCTAGTTGTCATTGTGAAGGAGGGCGTTTAACCTTATGTATACGCTCATAAATGTGCAGTGATGGTTTTATATAATGTTTTATCATATTCGTAAATTTGTGAATGAGAATGGCGCCTTTCATTCGCTCCAACAATTGTCCTTTCATCATTTCAACTATTTATGAATGCATTATCTATGGAAATTAAAAACGGTTATTTTTTGCAGTCTTCATTATTGGGGAATGCACCTTCCCGCTGCTCGCACACTGTTAGCGATGCATGCGGGAAGGTGCGTTAGCGATTTTGCCGCTAGCGAACGAACGAGGAAAAATAAGGTTCGTGCTCTGCTGTGAACGAAATGGCGTATTCACATATTCGGCTTATCAGGATGTTCTCATAAAGCAAGCACACTGGATGACATCGCCAATTAAAGAGCAAGGCGTAGAAGGAGCATGTGTGCAGGAGAACTGAAGACATATTTGTAGGAGCGGGCAACAAAAGGCGTGAGAACGCACCCTAAACTTTAAAAGAATGGACGCAGGGGGTATTCAGCAAATAAATGTCTTCGCCGCGCTCTGTGAACTTATGCTTGATGTAAGTCGTTTCTGCAATAAGTCAACTAAAGAGAAACACTATGGTTTCTGAAAAAAAAAAGCAATCGGGAGCAGTAAAGTCTTCCTATGATTGTGTTTGACATGTTCTATTTCTTATTTCCCTAAGATGACGTACGCAGTCCACATTAATGAAGTCAATTGCTATTCGCAAATGCTTAGTTTTTCACGTTGTCAAACAGGCCTAAGATCCAGAAAGCTGTTCGCGCGCAAGGTGCGCCAAAGTCATTTTTTATGTGCCGGCACCTGAGTGCAGTTTGTTCGCGACAAAACGAGTGATGATAGGCGAGGTATCGATTAACCAAGATACCTTTATTCCGCTTCTTACGATGCGATAGCTTTGCGAATCCGCCCAGAATTTTCGCGTTTTAAGCACGCGCTTCGAAGCGCTGCATGTTGACCGGGCGCGCCTTGGGAGTAATGGCGACCGAGAGTCTGGGATCCGACGAGAGCACGGAGACGCTACCCCAAAAATTCAAGGACTAGGTGGAAAGCCAACAAGGTTCTCCTTATTAATTCATAATTAGGTGCTATAATACAAGATTATTGTCATCAAGACATTACGCCTGTGGAGGCCTGACGGTCGCACAACAGCAGCCAGGCACCCTTTCCCATCTTTGATTGTCAGCAATCAAATCTTATCGTGCTGTGTGCGGGAAAGGGAAGTGGTGCGAGTATGCGCAACCGAGCCGTTGAGGCTGGACGATCACGAAAATAAAGTTCAGTTTGTTTTGTTTGTTCTTCAGGGAAGCATCACTCGTTTCTGTCTCCTGATTTCCAGCCGCGCTCGCGTCCCGCACAACACGCCAATACGCATCCCCTCACAAGGCATGCAGTGAGAATCTGAAACGCTAATTTTATCGGTACTGGATGTTGTAGAGACAACCGAGAAGTCATGCAAGTGCAACACTCTCTATTTAGTTGTCTTAATTGTTTTTATTAAATCAGTAAGAACAGGTAGCCGGTGCCTGGAAAGTGCAAGAGCAATACTTTCATTTTTTTATTTTTGATTTGTGGGGTTTAACGTCCCAAAACCAGTTCTGATTATGAGAGACGCCGTAGTGGAGGGCTCCGGAAAATTCGACCACCTGGGGTTCTTTAACGTGCACTGACATCGCACAGCACACGGTCCTCAACATTTCGCCTCCATCGAAATGCAGCCGCCACGGCCGGGATTCGATCCCGCGACCTTCGGATCTGCAGCCGAGTGCCATAACCACTAGACCACCGTGGCGGGGATTTTTTTTTTGGCATTCAGCTAAGTGTTACGAGTAGGATGAACGTATTTGCGAAGACCGCATGAGTGTGTGTATGCACAACGTAGGCTAACCTTGAACGGTCCACAGCACCGTGGCGACAGAGTGGTAGCTCATGGTACTGGTACAACGTAACGTTGGTACTCATGTGCGGGCACAGAACACTATTCTGTTTTGGAGAAGAAAAATACCCGATACTCTACGCAGCTGTGTGTATCGTAAGGTTCGTTCGTTGAAGTTTTCCTACGGAATTTTGCAAAGTTGGGCGTAAGCATGCTGAGTCATAATATAAAACATACGTATTTTTGTTACATTGCTACGATTACTAGCGTGCATTACATTTAGAGCGTGCATTTATTCGTATTTTATCTCGGTGCTCGATAACTGGGATGTCCCATGTAGAGTAACCACATCCGCTGGATATAAGCGGGTACACTGATCCCCTTGAGTGCCTTTTTGATCCAGTGGCGGTGGCATGGTACTGAGGTTTTTCTGCTCCACTGCCACTACCAAATTGAGCCTTGGAGAATGGTGGTGTACGACGAGGCGGTAGGAATCAGCTGGGAGGAACAGCATGCATGGGACCACAGCGTATCTCACAATTACCTAGAGGGAAATATGGCGCCAACGTCTCTGCGAGTGTTGGAAGGCGCTCTAACGCGGTGGTAATTAAGGTATGTGCGTCTGCGAGGCTGTCGTCGTGAGTGGCTTTCACTCATGCGTAGAGACAGCGCCATAAATATAGCTTGTCTAAAAGAAATCCTCCGCAGACGGACCTCGTTCAAACATTCTACATCTTGCAATAAAATATTACGCGCCGGCAGGGCATAGTCAAACGGCGAAAGGAAGAAACAGACGACGGAAGGAAGCGAAGTAAGCGTTGACATCGTCGTGTGCCGTGGTCGGTCGCTGCTTTTTCACGTTTCATAAAGCAGTAAATACATGGACATAGTCTCAACGTTAAACAAGACTCCCTTCCTTCTGAGTGACATATATATATATATATATATATATATATATATATATATATATATATATATATATGCATGCCGAACATAGATCTGCAACACCGATTGCAGAACGCTAATTTGAACGGCACCTTTACTGCTAAGTATTTTTTTACTCTTTCACTTTGTAATTGATGTATTAGTGTCTCTATTTCTTTTTTCCCTGGTATTTTGTCAAACACGGGAGGAAGCACATTACTGAGTGTTTTTCCATCTCGTCCCTTTTTCTCCTCTGTGCATTTGCATATGTACCACGCTGCCAAGCTCTTCTATAAGATCGCTGTGTAAATAAATAAATAAATAAATAAATAAATAAATAAATAAATACATCGTTCATTCGAAGCTGCTTCAGCGCAAGCCAGACGAGTCTTGGAGGCGTCGGTGCTGTTAGTGGACGATGCCAGTACGAATCCACCATATCCCAGCATTCGCATGCATGCTGCAGCATCAGTGTGCTAGTTTTCCCTCTAGATAATACTAGGAAACTGTATGCATGGGACAGTGAGAAGACAGCTGGGCGCGCATGCGACAGATAACACGAATTTATTGCGTATTTGTTCAAATGGACTCAACCATCGCCACCACCTTCGACCTGATCGGACTTGTCCAGCTATGGCTGTTCAGCTTCGTATCTTAATCGAGAAACTGGCCTCGCTCCGGCACGCCGGGCCTGCTTTGTCCCACAGAAGCTGGCCATTACACCACATCTACGGTGGACGAGGACGAGCGCAGCCTATTGCGAAGGAGACGGTGTTGCTCGGCGAGCCCACAAGGCAGGTCTAGCTATCAACGGTCTTCATATATACGTTAGATACAAAGTATCCAAGGAAAGGCCCTCCGTTGTCACCCGCTATTTCTATAACAGGCTCATCACCAAAATACGTCGGCCCAACATGGCCTGCTTCCCCCGTAAGGAAACCACGTGGACCTCCCTGAAGGCGATAGACGCGATGGGTAGCACGGCGGCGGCCAGCGAAGTGGAGCATTGGCAGGAACCTGCAACGCCCCTGTAGCCTTGGAGCCCAGTTGGCAGGGCCAGCCTGAGCAGATCTTCGAGATGGTGGCTGTGCGTCATGGTCGATGATCCCAGCTGGACAACACGAGAAAGGGCTGGGGCGTCGGAAATTTCTAGTGCGGTACCGAGGCGGATACCAGGCACTTGCGTAGTCAAGCTGCCTGCGCGTCCCGGTGGGTGACAAGTTCTTAGGCAGGAACTTCGTGGCTTCGGCGCCAGCGTCATCGCAGTGGGAGGTGTCCTTCGTACTTGGTACGACGTTGGCAGCAACCGCTCGGGATAGAGTGTGGCGTACTCGTTGCTCGCAGAACCAAGAAGTGCGACGATCCGGTGCGGAGTTCTTGTCAGAGGCCAGGCTCGCGGCGAGCGTGCCGCGCTTGGCGACGGTTCAGGGCCACTTCTAGTAGGTGTCGTTTTGGGGGAGCGACGCCACGATGCGGCCTCCAGCCAGTTCGGAATGCTTGAACGCTACCGCTACATCAGTCCAGGACAGACCGCATTGGTAGCCGAGAAGTCGGTGTTGACAGGGCTGCTAGGCGACCAGATGCGTGTGATGCAGAAACACGTCGCCTCAGACGTTCCCACATGCGATAACGTAGCATGGATTGAGGATTGTGCTGCGTTGGTTGCAGATTAGCTGAAGTGGAGCTGGCAGGACCGTCGAACTTGGTTCTGTAAGGTAGCCTGTCCAGTTCGATGTGGAAAATTTCTTTGGAGATGTCCTTGAGCAGGAACACGCGTCACGCACAGGCAGGTAAGGTATAACGCTGACGCTACAAATGGACGCTGGCAGGTTCCCCTCGGACTTAAATGGGCGTTCTATCACGAGGCAAGTGGAGAAGACGTCATCGTCTTTCCTGGCACCAACTGTCGCCCCACGCATATTCCCGGAGGATAGCGGAATTTAAGAAATAAATTACACGACATCTGCATTTTGTCAGAATTCGTTTTGAAAGACGCAGTATACAATTATGTACATTGACAGTGAGGAATACACATGGATGGAGTGATAGGAAAAGTGCAAATTAAAATTAAGGAGACAAGGAGGAAAGCGATGAAAAAAGCGGGCTTACTCCACGAGATGCTGTCTCCCTAAACATAGGTGTTTAATTCTGTTTGAAGAACTGCTGTAGTGTTATTTATCTTCTGCGCACGCTGATGCTTCTGTAAGAGTTTTTGTGTGGTATACAGTAGGATGTGTTACCGATCGCGAGAGCGCAGTATTGCTGCAGGAAATCCAGGCTGTTTATCTGACCGTGGCCAGAAATTTTTCTTCTTTGTCGCGGATACTCATCGAAGGCAACAAGGTTCATGAATGTTCACTTCGGAGGATGATGATGGCAACACAAATTCTAGTAATTTTATCATTTGGGGACACTGTACTTCGGCACTGTCGTAGGGATGTATGCTCCGCTATCTTCGTCTACTTAAATGAAATAAAGACTTCCTTGAGAACTCTATTTATTTGCCCTCTTTTTTTCTCTTCCAAATCAATCATTTGCCAAAATTGATCCTCGCGGTATTCACATCGAAAAGTTTCTCTATACTCTTGCATTTCTTCTATTGTCTCACTTAGCCTACCTACTGGATCGTTCATTTGTCATCTTTGTTTTTCCCTTTTTTAGCTCAATCCCTCTTACTCAATCCCAGATTGGCTATCACTGCTGCGGCCAGATTCTTGGCTATCCCCCTCAGTGGGTGAGCGTCATAAACGGAGGGTCATCGTCGTCGTCATTATCCGGTGGACAGCGCCCCGCAAATCTATGTGTTTCTCGCGCTATGACTGCATGCGTCCTCTCGTGGCGTCCAGGAAGCTCCTAGAATAGCATAGGCATGCACAGTGTAGTAGAGAAGAGAGGTGGAACAGCGTCAAGTCGAGGCGACGCGTGCCGCGTCTGCCACCTTCGCTGGTTCAACGCGAACGTCCTTGCGCTCAGCTCGGTGCGAAACTTTGACAGCCGTTCGCTGGGCCTCGCAGTGCTTCGCGAGGCGTTTTCTGAAGCTTGAGACCACGGCGAAATGCGAATGCGGGTCTGCCGGAGACAAACTCGGACCAGCCAAGGGCCCATGACGTTCCCTGCTTCGCTAGTCTCGCGCTACTAGTGCGAGCTTCATTCATTTTTTCTTATTTCAGGTGTTGCATACCTTACGACATCGTACTCAGTATGCCAGGTTCTCGCTAATGATGCTTCATCATGATACCCCAATACAACTCGGTGGGTGTTAATGTACGATATATGACACTTTTGAAGCAACAACTTCGTTAGTCTGGTTTTTTGCAAGACTCATACACATTACGGATAATTTATCGCCATTGTGACAGAGGCAAAATGTAATTGTTCAAAAAATGAAGTAATATAAGCGGTAATGACAAGATTTTGGGAACTGCAACGTAATGCAAATGTTTTATACACTCGACCCTTAGAAATCCACCGTGATTTTTTATTTATTTAATTACACTCAGTGCCATTTGCGGCGTTGCAGAGAGCAATGGTGTTACAAGTTAGAGATGGCAGTATAGAATGATGCATGATCAGGGTTGCTGGCGATGTAAGCAGGAAGGTGGTTCCATTCGGATGAAGTCTTCGGCAAGTAGGAGTGGAAGTACATGTTGGTATGGCAGAATGCCACATGACCTTTGAAGTTATGGTCGACGCGATATGAAACATAAGGAGGTGGCGAGAACAATGTGCGTTTTATTTAGGATTCATGAAAAAAAAATTTTGTGGAAGAGGCATAGGTGGGCCTGCTTCCTCCTGTCAGAAAAGTAGGAAGGTCTAAAGAAGTAAGGAAGGTCTAAAGAAAGAGTAGGAATGTCTAAAGAAGGAAGGTCTAAAGAGTAGGAAGATCTAAAGAGCAGGAAGCTCTAAAGAAGTAGAAATATTTTAACAGAGGAACAAAACGCC
>JABSTT010003609.1:0-25919 GCA_013339685.2 Hyalomma asiaticum | reverse complement strand
TTCGTGGGATTCTTCAGGTTAGTGCTATTTATTTCGCGATGCACAATAGCGCATGGCATTGTATGAGCATGTTCTTACTTATGAAGACATTTTGTTTCGCTAAGGCCTCGAAATGGTCAAGCGCTGAATAGCTATTATGCTTAAAGTGCTTTCAAAACATGTAACAAAGCGGACACGGACTAAAATAATCGTCGAAGCGGAACAATCAGCGATCTGATAGGCACACATGAACAATATACCGGGTGTTTCAGAAAATGTGTCCATAAATATAGGAAAGCATGTGTTTGTGCATTTTTTGCGGAAGTGGTTTGTTCATGGTGGCACGCACTGAAATGTGTAGGAGCAAAGATATGAACAGAAAATAAAAAATTAGACGAATGAACTTTAAACCAGAACAGCTTGACGCCTAAACCCAATTGCAGAAAGAAAGCTATTTGTGAGTCTCACACCTTGTCGGTACAGATCTTCGATGGCATAGGCGCCATCGAAGATCTGTACCGAGTTTATTGCGAAGTACAGCGAACGTTCATGATAGCATTCCTTGCCAACTCGAACATTGGTTGCCTCGTTACGCATGTCCTTGCAAACTGCCGACAGCTGCAGCTGTATGGAAGTACCTCAGCTCTCTGGCTGATTTTAGCTCCGGAGCGCTAAATAACGGATCCTTTGTCTCAAAGAAAAAAAATGCTCATGACATTACTAAGAGCAAAATTGCATTTCTACAGGAAAACGTCCACATAAAGCCTCGGCCGAAAGCGAAGCGGTGCACAGAGAAAGGAGCGAAGCTGAGACAAACTTCCTCAATGAGGCTACTATATTACGCCATCGTGTTCTGTTTTGTAATCTCATTGATTTCCGCGGCAGGTGAGTGCGAATGCTTTTGACAGTAAACTGAACTTTTGTAATACTATTCGCTTTAATTCCACCGCATGCTCAAAATTTGCCGCACGCACACGAATTGAACTGGATATCTTAACCTTTACGAAAAATTTTTTGAAGATGTAAATAACATTTGAGCCGGAAGAAGATTTAGCAGCAGTGTCGAAAGCGTGCTGATAAATACAATAATAGATTCCAACCTTCGACAATAACACTGTGTCACTATAGCTTGGCTATAGTGGCATATTCTTATATTGTGTTACCCTTATTTTGTTGCCGGTTCAAAAAATTTTCTTCGGGTTTCTTCAACTTTCTGTCCCAACTTGGAAGCGTCTGAATAAATCAGTATGCACAAGGTACTGCAAGTGCCTTTCGTCGATGAAGAGGAGATCGAATTCAAAGAAATGGCAATCAATGCACCATAGTGTCAACACCATTGTCCAATTCCGAAGGTTAGCCACATATATGGCCGATGTAGTAACATGCCTGTCACGTTCACTGTTTCTTCTTATTACTGCTGAGCAGCACTCGAACGTTATACACGTCGGAGTATTAACGTAGCATTATTCACGATGCAAGTAGGGCAAAGAAACTGCGGCAGAAGAAAGTTAGACATCTTTTGCACAGATGCAACTGCAAGAATTGCACATGTTTCCTGATAGGCGCTTCAAGAAAAATTTTCGGCTTACTCAATTTCCAAGCGCTAATTTTCGGTGCTGCTGGGTATCGTACGTCTTAGGCCGCTATACCTTCGACCCATATAGTGCGTTCTTCCCACCGCTGTACGCCTATGTAGACCTTTACAAAAATGCCATATATGGCGATATCAGGAATTGGGCAAATGTGGCTATATATGGCACGTGCCCGTATGTGTCCGTATGTGTCCGTATTTGCCCAAATCGTTTTAGAAACATATGTGGCAATGAAAGACACACACGAGGAATGCCATGTACGACTCTGACACGTATTGGACAAATACGGACAAGTAGGGACACGTGCCATATATAGCCAGATATGCATATATGGCCATATATGTATATCTGGCTATATATGGGACGTGTCCGCCCGTGTCCGTATTTTCTCAATATGCACAAGAGTCTTACATGCCATTCCTCGTGTGTGTCTTTCATTGCCACATATGTTTCTAAAACAATTTGGGCAAATACGGACACATACGGCCACATACGGGCACGTGCCATACATAGCCACACTTGCCCAATTCCTGATATCGCCATATATGGCATTTTTGTAAGGGGAATCCCTAATGGCGCCGTACCTTAAATGGACACTAACGCGAAGTAGTAAGTTGCGCAGGATTCAAAGATCAATGTTTGTGTAACAAACAATTCGCCATTGGTGGCGAGAACAGAGCAGTTAATCGGGAACATGGCGAAATTGAAAAATTACCTTTTTGCAATGACGTTAGCTCATGTATTTTGAGTATTCGATTACGGCGGCAAGCTATAAAAATTACGTAAAAATGCTTTACCTGTAAAAAAATATGCAGTAGGCAACAATTATTAAGGCCTCGGAGCTCACTGTATCGTAGTGCTGGCAGCTGGGATCGTGACGCGAAGTTCTCTTTTCGGCGCGGGTCATTTCCTCCTTTCGGAGCGGGTCATTCTAATTGAGCAAGGACACAAGGAACTTTCAGCAGGGCACCGCCCTGTTGCTACGTGTAAATGCGGAGTGTGGCCAGCACAATTAGTACAGAAAGCTATAACAACAGCTAAAGGTTGTCTCACGGCGATTTCCTGAAAACGAGTGCTTTTGCGAAGATTAAGGGCGAACACTAGACCTACCGAAAGTCCTTGCTAAAAACGTAATTTATGTGTTTCTTGATGTACGCATTCGGTCAATAAAGTATCATTTTGGATCTCTTTTTATATGTGTTTTAGAATATGTAGTGGTTTCGTTTTCTGCGGTTTGGGTATTGGTTATGACATTTGTGATCGCGCGACGACATCGGTTGACGCGATGGCACCTCAGTGCCATTACGTTGTTAAAGTTACGACATCCCCCTCTCTTTGGCACCGCAGCGGCTTAAGCAAAGGACGAGTTGACGTGATATTGACGCAGGCGGTGGTCAGACAGGCGGTGGTTAGAATGCAGGACTGGTCGAACGCGCCTCGGCCGCGAAACACGTTTGCACGAGGAGGTCCTTGCATGGTCCTCTCAGGCACGGCGTTTACTCGGCAAGGCTGCGCTGACCACGCCGGCCGCGCTGGTTCTTCTAGACAGTTTGGCACATAGTCCCTCGCCGGCTTGCTGAGAGTGAGCTTCCCAGTTCCATGGAGAGCTGCCGCTCCCCTTTTTAAGTTTTTGTCATCGCAGATTAAGAAACACTTCCATCGAAAGCTATATAATCAACCAAATGATGTCTATAACAAGAATTCGGCGAAATTGCACGCTGCTACTGCCATCTATAAACGCTAATTCCAGCTTTTCTCCCTCCTTGCAGCCTTCGGAATCGGCGCCGCTCTGTGCGCCATTTGAGAGGCTGTGTGTCTACGTACTAGGCTAACCGTTTTAATACGCTTACTCTCATAAAGGACAGCCAGCGACTCATTAGGTGGCAACATGAGCGTTGCAACGTGGCGGCGCTGGCGGGGGACCCGCCCTCCCCTGCACGGGCGTTACGAGGAGCTTGGTCTCTAGAGACAGCATATTAATTCCGTTGTTAATTCGTTAGTGACTGAACAACTTGTTTGTGTGATAAATAAGCCTTAGCCAATTTTCAGGTTCCACCAGGAGCGACGATGCCCGCAAATGCATCGAAAGCAGGCCGAGGAGGAGGGGGCCATAGGGCTGATAGCCCCAGCGCTGTATCAGACAACGTGGCGGCTGCGCGTCTGCCGCGCTCCCTTCATGAGGGAAAAATTCCACATTTGCGCTTCACGACCAAGGCAACGCTTGTGGCCATGTATGAAAGGTCCCGGGACAGGTCTAATGAGTAGAAACGAGCTTCGGATGTCGTCCCGGACACAGATGTGCAGCGAGCACAGCATACTTGGCTCTGTCTGTTAAAAATGGTTATACTGTAGTGGTAGTGACTGACTGAGAGGACATACACATACACTTTGGCTGGTTGTGAAATGTGCCTTCGTCACAACTGCGGACTCTAATAGAGCCGAATTTTGCACAAAATTTTGGCTTGGCAATGCCCATCCTGAACCACACTCAAATGCTGGAGAAGTGCCACTGATGAAAAAAACATCGCCAGATTTGCAAAGTGGAGAATATTGCCGAAGACGGAACGGTACGGTGGAAATAAATGACGGCAAACTCTTGACGCCTTGGTGACGCAGATAGCGGAGCCACAATGCCGCACCGTGGCTCCAGTATGCTTCTCATGATATGTGCCGCCAGCACGCATTATACCCCTGTCACATGAGGCAACTTAAGTGCACTCTGAGAGAGTGCACTTCGCCGCTAGTCTCATTCGCACGCTGTCACACGGGAACGTTTAGTGACACTCGCTGCAAAGCGCACTTGCAGGCGAGTGCATTCGCCGAACTCACTTGGCGGGCTTCGCGGCGCTAAGCGGCGCTAAATGTTGCTATGTATTAAAACCAATCATATTTCAACGAAATAAAACCTCGCTATTCTCACCCTCGGGCAGTTTTGCGGCCACGTCCGCTAGGGGGAATCCACATTTCCAAAGCACACTTCACTTTCTCGCGTAGCAGCGCGTGAGCGTAAGTGCACTCGCTCAAAGTGCACTCAAGTTGCCTCGTGTGACAGGGGTATTAGTCTGCTTACTGCGCCAATGCTTAAACAAGCGTAGAGCAAGGCCATTGTAATCATGCTGTGCTAGTTCAATGCTTCTTAATATTCAACATGTCTTCTGTAGGAAACAGCTTGAAATTGACTCGTCTTTTTCTAAAGCGATTGTTTTATTCTAAATTTTAATCTTCCCGGCACATAAAGACGACGAGGAGGAAGAACAAGAAAAAAAAAACTGCGATGTACACAAATAAAATACAAGGAAACAAACTGACAGGTGGAGGGCATACTCACAAGTGAAGTTCTTTTATGAACAACACATAAATAACCAGAGACAAAAGACGTACTCAAAGTACTAACGCATCTGTCCGCAGTAGTAGTACCTTGTGCGTAACAAATCTTCACATTGTACGTTATGCTGGTGTCTTGTTGCGCTAATAAAAATAATGTTGTTGCAACAACTAGTCCGTCGATAGATTTCCTACAATGGAAAAAACTGCCCTAGTGTTGCGCCGACTAGAAACAGTACTTGCACGAGCACGAATATCGTGCTAGTAAGCTTAGGCCACATTTTCACGCGTCAGCATTTCTACAAAATGAGTGACGTAATTATCCAGCAGCTTCAGCCATATACGACATCAAAGCAATCGGTATCACGAGATGCAAAAATCTAGCACGAGGTGCTAAAAGTAAATTGTTATTCACGATACTGTTGTCCATAAGTAAGTTACAAGGAGGATTGCATGGCGTGAGAAGGAGAAACTGATTGATGATTGATTGATTTATGGGGTTTAACGTCCCAAAACCAGTTCTGATTATGAGAGAAAGGAGAAACTGTGTTACATTCAAAAGAAAAATAGAAATTACGCCAGTTTTGCGGCAAACATGCAAAGACAGTTATGGTTATATTTCGAACAGCTATGAAAACACAAAGCGAATGTTATAAAAGCAAGTTTGTAATACATCAATGATTCGTTGGTCAAAGGAAATAAATTCAATCAATACTTGAAAAGGAACACAAGGATTCTGCATTCCATTTCACAAGTTATGACACATCTAGCAGGTTTCTAAGCCTGCGGGAATCCATTGAACGTAATCATTTTTTAGCGCTCTAAGTAATAGTTACGTAATGCGAAGCCGGCACAATGGTTCGCCTTCCCTTTATTTTGTTGTCTGCGTCTCTAAATAAAGCATGCTATGATATTTCTTTAAGGATTCCAACACACTAATATTTCTAGAATTCGGCGCGAGCAGTTTGCATAAAGACGTTTTTTCATGAGAGAGAGAGGTATACGGGGATATTACAATCCAGCGTTCTACTAGATGTGTGTGACGTGCGCATATTTTGAACAAGTAAAATATCGGGCAGGAGAGAGACCACTACGGCCAAAAGGAGCTCTGCACGAAGGAAAACGCCGTGAAATGTTGGTCTAGAGTCTAGCAATCTGTACCAATTCTTTATAATTTATTGTCCTACCACCATTGTGTTACCCTCTTGTGCTTTCTTCGTATTAGGTCACATGGCCGCTTTTCCTAGGGTTGACGTACAGTAAAGACCAATGAAGTCGTCAGAGTTTCGAGAAGAACGAGTCACAGACAATTCGTACAAACTATTGCTTATCGTTTTTGTTTTGCGTAGGCGACTTCTCGTAGTAGGATTTAGTGGTTGACATTCCTGCAATGTGGTGGCCCACTGTGAAGACCCAAAACCTCCGTTTTAAAGTTATGATTTGTGGTTTCAAGTGTATTAATACCTAAGTTAGGAAATTGCTCGTATAGTTCACCATACACGATCAAAAACAGCTACATTTTTTGTACTTTCCCGTCGCAGTTATCCCGTAGTTTACTCGTTTAGCATGCCCAAATTACGTTATGATATCTGTACAATAAATGACAACGCGTTTGATTCTATTTCAAGGTGGAAAGCAGTTAAAGGGACGATGCAGGTCAATACCACCAAACGGCAACTGCGTGCCTTCCAGAACAGCTGTTATGTGGTATTATGTAGATGGCGTATGTATGCCACGCTACGTTGGAAATTGTAAACTGAGAAAAAATACACGTGGCTACCTGATCTGCCCTACATGTGCGCAAAACTGCATGGGTAAGCAGTCACATACTGTCTTTAATTTCCTGCATTGTGTGTGAACCATGATCATTTGCACTGTTTAAACAGTACCTTCATCAGATGTGCGTTTTCTTGCACGAACGATGTGTATTATTTAGTTAATACCTTAGAAATATGACAGATAGCTGTGTAGCATAACATTCTTCTTGTCAAACGGAACTCACAATCTGCATGCGCAACAAAAAAGTGCGGTATTAACTCTGTCCGTTGGAGTGAAATAAAATACTACCGTCCATATTTGCTATAACGTACGTACGCCCGTCTTAATATCATCCCAAGGAGCACGCTTAAACGTAATTTACAGCGACTACACTGGACAAGTTAACTTTGAAAGCAGCAGTTGGTGAAAAGTAATGTGTTAGACACCATAGTACATTTACATAAATATTCGTTCATATGCTGACGTTTACTCATGTCATGATTTTTACATCGCTTAACCGAATTGTTAGGTTAGGGCTGTATCTTTTATGATGTATATATCTTCGCAGATTTGAACTTTTCACAATGATCCATGAAGTTGCATTGACTATTTGTTTTGCTAGCATAACCATAACATTTCCTGAAGCGCCTGTTTTTCAGTACATTCTTATGTTCATTCGCCTGTCCACAACCACTTCACCGAAAACTGTTCTCGTGCAGTTATGTTTATGCTTTCTTTTCGTTGTAATAACAAGCAGCAACGCGTAATCATTATGCGAAAGTTGAACCATCACGTGAAGCATAGCCTGAAGTATTGGGCTCATCAGACCTCAAGGCTCAAACCCGCGCCTCCGATAGAGCCAACGATGTGGCTAACCGGCTTAACCTGCATGCGACCGGTCACACTAATCAACTTCCGATTAATTGAAATAAATTATTTCTGCCCCTTTAATAATTTTCCAATAGTAAAAGTGCTAGCAAACCCACAAGTCATGCCGCATTCAACACCCCCTCATACGCTTTTGAATTCTCTTTCAAGACGACTTTAAAAGTATACGCCTTCAATTCGAATTAGCTGTTTTGTATCCCTCTCAGCGTTGAGATGGCTGCGTGCAGGGGCTTTTTAAGACGGTCATGATGGTAGAGCTATCATCAGGATGGCAGACGACATTTGTCCCGGTGGCTCCTCGTTCCGGAAGTAATGGATCCAGGAAGGTCATCTCTTCTCCAAGTGACTTAAAAGGAAAGAGAGCGATACCCCCCACTCTACGCTTTACATCAAGCACGCACTCCTTTACAAACGAGGTATCCCACAGGTTTTGGAGTCCACACATATTTGCTCGAGCAAGCGCAGAGGAAGAGGAGTGTCTTGCGCACACCGTGCTTCAGGTCACTTTGCATTGCTATGAAGAAGGAGGACATATTTTGAGGACACTATTTTAGCGTCGTAGGGCACTCTGAGGGCGTAAGCCAAATTTACTACCCGTAGCAAGTTGTCGTTTT
Source organism: Hyalomma asiaticum (assembly GCA_013339685.2). Classification (NCBI taxonomy): domain Eukaryota; kingdom Metazoa; phylum Arthropoda; class Arachnida; order Ixodida; family Ixodidae; genus Hyalomma; species Hyalomma asiaticum. The sequence continues at coordinate 17,764 of JABSTT010003609.1, read as the reverse complement.
GTGGGGTTTTACGTCCCAAAACCAGTTCTGATTATGAAAGGCGCCGTAGTGGAGGGCTCCAGAAATTTCGACCACCTGGGGTTCTTTAACGTGCACTGACATCGCACAGCACACGGGCCTCAACGTTTCGCCTCCATCGAAATGCAGCCGCCGCGGCCGGGATTCGATTCCGCGACCCTCGGATCAGCAGCCGAGTACCTTAGCCACTAGACCACCGTGGCAGGGCACGCGTACTAGCAAGAGACAACTGCGAATAGAGAATTGAAAAGTGAATAGCGGCAATATGGGACGCAAGTTTCATTAGTCTGTTTAGTCGTCGCGTGCTGGTTACACATCAACAAGCGCAGACTGGTAGCGTCCCAGTTTTGTCCAGTTATTAAGGCAAAAAAAAAGAAATGTCATGTCTCCAGTCCTATTCGCTCAAGTTTCATTCATAACAGCTCCTTCCCACTGTTCGACTGGCTTTATAACAACATGTGGAATACTAGTTATGACTGTGTTAGCGGTAATATGGGAATATTCGGCAGATTAGCTTGACGTTCGGGCGTGAATTTTTTTTCTTGTTGTCAATGAACATTCTTTGGAGGCCTCAGCAAATACAATTTTCCCAGCTAGAAAGATAGAAATTTACGAGCTGTACTTCAGCGCACTATTATCTGCATCTTTCATTAGTTTTTTTTTTGTACAGAATAAGATGTTTTCCTCATGTAATTCTCACTAAACAATGTTTACTTGGATGCCTTCGAGCGGTTTTAAAGTAGAATGGCGCGTCGCAACCGCCTTAACGCTCTGGATAAAGATGTCTATTCGCAGCTGTATATAGATTCCAGTGATTTAATACTGCTTTTCATTACATCGCTGCGTTCTCTCTCTCTCTCTCTTTTTTTAGGTTTGAAACTCGGTGAAAAGAGAATGAGGAAAGTATGCTCCCAGAAACCATAAATGGGCGATAAATTATATGTAGGCCAATATGACCATGCGTTTCATTACCTATCTTCAATCTTAATACTATACTTCAAGTGAAAATTTCCGAAATAAAAAAAGTGTACACAACCTCCTATGAGACTGGCATTAGCATAGAAACCCGTGGAGTCCTTTGTTACGTGTCGACACGTGTTACGTGTCGCGCTTTTGTCTCACATGTTGCCGCGAGAATGACGTCGACAACTCTGCAGAATTCGCAGGCCCGGCGTGCACGTTTGAGTGCCTTCTAGAATCTCAGTTATGGTGCCGGAGCGTGCTGCGACGGGTGCATTAACCACGAGGCCGAACACAGTCGGCGCCTAGCGGCGAGTGGACGAAGCTTCCAAGTGTGAATAGCTCCTTGCGTCATATACTAGCCACTGCACTTTTACATGTGCGCGTATGGCGCACACATCCTACAATTTGTCTGTTCCCTGAGCATGTGCAGTATTGAATGCTTTGATGTATTCAATACAAGCATAACAGTGTTAGTCACAGTGTTATTTGGCTTTGCGCAACAGTCTTGGCTCTTAAAAACACTGAGCACCTGTGTCGCGAGCGTGCTATTTCACCGTCACACCTCCGGTTCGGCGCAGTTATTTCAGTTTGGCTGCTGCTGTGGGTTTCAAGTATATGATAATGTGCACGGCTAAGTCCATCTGAAGAAGTTAAGCAGGAAACATCAACGTGCAAATGCCGTGCTGCAGTGATATCCTCTCGCGATATGATTTGAGCGTGGCGCAAAATAGAAGACGTTTTTCGCTTGGAAAACACATCTTTTCTTATGTGCGTAAAAAAAATAACGCTTTTCTAGTGACGACAACGCAAGTAATCATGCGAAGAAAGCGATGCGTTTGTGTAATAAAACATTTACTCAATATAGGCGTATGCGAAATAACGTGATATATAGTACTCAAGCGGCGTCTAGAATCACGTAGCTTGACTAACCGAGCCAGTTAACTGCCTTGCGTTTCATGGAACATGATATGCAAGACATTTAACCGCAAGTATGCGTGTAATTGATGCAGCGGAGTGCACGAGCTGCTACTTCAACTCAGTGCTCAGTAACAGTGCTTTTTTGTTGTTGTATCGAATAGTAAAGAAAATAGCGAGAAACCAATACTGAACTCTTCGACTCGCGTAACAGCGATGACAACATTGTAGACAGAAAAGAACTTAAATATGGTGAAAGAAAAATAGACGAAGAGAACCACCGAGGGAGTCAAACTATAATGTCAGCTCCCCTTATAATGCATATCACGCTTACTTCACGTGTAATAAAAACGTTTTGCGTGCTTCCTGAACTGACATGACATTGAAGGACGTTATATTAGCGTTTGACTGCAATTATTGCTTTTATTTAGCTACCGACTGCCTCAAACCGCTCACAACAGAGCGCCTCTGTGGTCAGTCAACAGCAGAAGTTTGCGGGATTCGAAACTTCAGAAAAACCTGTATTACCGCTTAGCCTCGCAAAACAGCCTCAATTTAAAAGTTTCAGTGGGTAGGTGCTTTTGCGACGTACAGGCTTTACCATTTATTTCGAGGCTATGTTCACAGACTAGGCGCTAATATAGAACTTTCTGAAGTTTTCGATACCGCAAACTTGTGCTCTTGATTGTAAATGTGAACGTGCGCCTGCAAACTCATCCCCACTCATTCGGTGACTGTGCTGCCACAATCATGTCGATCTCGAGGCCAGTAGGAGCCGGCGCGATTTTACGCTGGCCAGTTTTACCGTCTACCGACGACGGTTCACGCCTGTGTCGTCCTGCAGTCTGATTTCCTTTGCTTTGCTGTACACAGGTTCGCCCAATAAACGGTTCGACTGGCAACGTCTTGAATTCTGCCACGTTCTTCATCATTGCGACCACGTGAAAATATATTGCCGCTACGTTAAATACACGAGTACTTCAAGGATGTCTTACTGCGCCGTTTCCTGTGCGGCGGCAATGCCATTGTCTAGCACGCAGCTTTGTCGACGAGTAGAATCAGTCAATCAAACGGAAAAAAATCGAAAGCAACGTGCCCAAAGACATATCTTGTTTTTTCACCACGTGGTATTAATCGACCTCGACCGTCCTGCTATACGGCATCTGAGGGAAAGAAATGCCGATGAGTGCAACGGGAACTTTCCATGCCAGAAAATGTGTGTTGCTGAAAGGACGTCGCATTCACGTCGCTTGGTGAGAACACATTGATTATACGGCTTGCCGTATGGGGGAAAATGCAATAAACTAGACACCCTCGTGTAGTTTTCTTGCGCATGACTAAGCGCTCGCGTGCTTTTGGGTTTCACTTTCATTAAAACGCAGCCTCCTTGCTCAGAAATTCAAATCCCCCGCCCGAGCTTCGCAGTGCGTCCCTTGCAGTAGTGGCGTCACTGCAGGTGTCGTGTTGACCTGTTAAGCTATCGCAGTGGATTTAGATCACTCTTATGGCGGACTCACGTACTTGTATGTGGATGCAGAAGAACATGTTCAAAACGAACCCATCGATTGATCTTGCATTTCTATTGTCTGAAAAACATTCTGCTTTGTAGCTCGCCTAGCTTATACCTTGAGTTATAATAGCGCTGCTGCATAATTCTGATGCCGGAGGGAGAGTAACACTTGCATTTTCTACAATAAGCTTGCCGATACCGAATGTAGGGATAAAAGTAATCTATACCCTGGGACTTCGAGACAATGCATTCCGAACACTGCTGGCGAAGTACATCGGCGAGAAGCTGTTGAGGAGAGTGAGCCCGTCCAGAGATTTTCGCAGGAAAATAACGCCTCTAAATGAGGCTTTTGTTTGCTTGTCTCCTCGTGAGCATTCTATTGCTCAATTTTGTGGAAGGTAAGTGCTCGAGAGTAACATTTTCTTTAATAGATGTTTTTTAAACTAATTAGCTTTGCATACGACTACACGTCAGGTTCAGTGTACTTAGCGCGGTTGAATGGTGATGAGGGTCCGAAATGTGTGTAATGCGAGTTGTAGCGGCTAATACTATAAATGCACAGCATTTATTCTGCAAGTTTGAATCTATCTATCTATCTATCTATCTATCTATCTATCTATCTATCTATCTATCTATCTATCTATCTATCTATCTATCTATCTATCTATCTATCTATCTATCTATCTTACTGCCTAGGTACCGATACTCTCATGGGCGTCCCTTTCAATTCGTATGCGCCAAAATTGGTATGGTAAAGGCAATACTTTGACCCATGCAAAGCTGCTGTCAAAAGCAATACGGTGATACTTCAGTGCTGAAATCGTCGCTGTAGTGCTCAGAAAAGCTAGCATAACTCAGGATATTGTCGAATGACATCGCCCCTTTCATGTTTTTTTGGCACGAACTTCATATTTATGGTGACGGGGACACTTGTGACGTAATCGCATACGCTGGAAGTTTCGGTTTTGGCCACTTGAAATCCAGTTTATCGCACTATGCTTCAGCCACCGCCCTCCGTATCCCATGGCCTATATCGACATGGAGATGACCTGTCAACATAAAACAAGGCATCAGCGACTGGTGGTGAGCGTGAACGCTTGGAATTATCTACGCGCTCTCGATCGAAGGAGAGAGGGGTACTGATATTCACAGGAAAACTTTTCTCCCAGTTTAAGTTTCTAAAATAAGGGTATGCTTAGAATTATATGCTGCTTAGATTCGTGAAAATGCAGTATATGTCAAGAAGCACCACGAAAATACCAAAACACTTCTCAGAGCCGCCACGCTGATAGACTGGTCACCGTGATCTGCTGCTGACATTTCAAAGGCGAGGGTTCGACCGCAGTTTTGGCGGTCGAGTTTTGATGGAGGCAATGCGCCAGAGGCCCACGTTCTCAGATTTACTCGCACGTAAATCTCGTATGCTCCAAATTTCTAGAAGGTTTGAGTAAGGCGTACCTTGTAAGGACAGCGTGATTTTGGCATGTAAGCGTCCATCTATTATTAAGCGATTTGCAAACGCAGGAAGCTTCTGGGAAAAAATACGTCAGAGGAGTTATCCACATAAACCGTTTGGCATGATGTTAAGAACTAGCTCAATAAAGTACCCTCTCGTGAATGCGACCGCCTACATACGCCGCTGTGAGATATTTGAAGCCCGTATATATTTTTTCACCAAGGAAAACACACAGCGTTTGCGTATACTACGATTAGTATCCCCTTCTGGTGTTTCAGGGAAACAGACACGAAAGCATACATATGAGAAAAACATTACAAACAGAAATGCGCGAAAAGCACCGTGCTGCAATGGCAACGTAACATGCACAGCACCGAGCTCTGGAAAGCCAAGGAAGAAATGCATAAGAAAGTGCTTGCAGTGCCTGAAGACCTGCGTGGGTAAGTCCCAGAATATTTTATCCTAAGGATTCTTTAAGATCCTGGAGCACATTTTAACAGCGGCGCTGTTGAGGAGCCCGTCATGTCGCTCCGTCGCCGTTGTGCTCTGTCACACAGAAAGGAAAAACAGACCACGCACAAGTTTTCCTTCACCTTACTGCTACACGTTAGTGACAGTGGTAGCGGTAGTGCCACATGGCAGTGATAGTGGATTGGACACCTTTGCTGCAGTTAAACTGTTCACTCCCATTTCATAGGCGTGCGAATGGCTTTATTGCTGTTACCTGCTTTGAAAGCAGGCCCCTAGTTCAGCGCTACCTCATTTACCATGAAGCCGCGGCACATTGAGAAGTGCGGGACAGTGGGATTTTCATGCCTTCGATTCCACGCTACTGATATGGTTGAAAGAATCTCATGAAAAAAAAAAAAGTTGACGAGGTGGTTGCGTGGTTATGGAACTCGGCTGTGGAGCCGAAAGACGCGGGTTGCATCTGTACCGTGGTGGTCCCATATCGACGGTGGTGAAAAACTTCAGCATGCAGATTTTGAGGAGGCCTTCTCAACCCTTACAAAAATGCTATATATGGCGATACAGAATTGGGCATATCTGGTTACACATAGCACGTGCCCGTATGTAGCCGTGTTTCTCCCAAATGTGATAAAAACATATGTGGCAATAAAAGACCAACTGAAGGAATGTCATGTCAGACTTTGATACGTATTAGGCAAATACGGCCACGTACGGACACGTGCCATATATAGTCAGATATGCATATCTGGCCATATACGCATATTTGGCTATATATGGCACGTGTCCGTATGCGGCCGTATTTGCTCAGTACGTATCAGAGTCTTACATGGCGTTCCTCGTGTTGGTCTTTCAGTGCCATATACGGCAATGAAAGACGAACAATCACGATTTAGGCAAATACGGCCACATATGGGCAAGTCCCATATATAACCACATATGCCCATTTCTTGATATCGCCTTATATGGCATTTTTGTAAGGGAAAGGCCTGCCTCATGATCTGGTTGTTTCTATTGCAGGTTGATGGATTTGTGGGGTTTAACATGCCAAAACCAGCTCTGATTATGAGAGACGCCGTAGTGGAGGTCTCCGGAAGTTTCGACCACCTGGGGTTGTTTTAGCATGCACTGGCATCGCACAGCACACAGGCCTCAACATTTCGCCTCCATCGAAATGCAGCCGCCACGGCCAGGATTCGACTTCGCGACCTTCGGATCAGCAGCCGAGTACCATTGCCATTAGACCACCGTGGCGTGGCGTGTCTCTGGCAGGTAAAGCCAATGCCATTATTATTAATATAAATACAAATGATGTTGCTACACCGCACTAGGAGTGTGACTTCTGCAGGTTCCTATGTGCTTACTGTTGCCGTGCTCCATTTTTACCCTACTTTCCTTTGCGGCACATTATCCTGTTCGAAATAGGGCGACAAGCTTGAGCTCTCATAAGTATGACTACATTCAAATATTTCACAAATAAAACTGAATATTTCAATTCTGTCACTCCGTGCCATTCATGACTATGGAGCTTTATGTATTCTTAGAGGGAAGCTTAGCCGCTTTTCTCCGTACATAGACCCACGCTGCCCTGAGTGCAATGAAGGGCATTGCTCGTTAGCACCCACGCTGTTGTAGTGTTCTGCATTACAAAACACCTCTTTTCATAAACGTGAGGACTGGGAGGAAGATTTTAGAAACGGCGATCTCCAGGACCAAATAAGGGCTGTCCGAAAGGCCCGCGAATGGGTGGAGGACTATGGTCTTCCGACCTCTACGTGGGTGCGGCCCACAGCTACGACTTAGTAGTTCCTTAGAACATCAATAAAGTTTGCTGTTTGTCTGTCTGTCTAAAGCAGCACTGTCAATTTTATACGAAGTGAGCCATGTGTCCTGCTTATAACTGGCTTTCGGCATCTATTTGTATATATGCGTGTTGTTTCCTGAATAAAGACCAGTTTAGAGTAAGAGTTAAGTGGTGTTGTACTTCCTTGTTATGTCTGTGTCGTTGTTTCGCAGTACCTCAAGCAACGCAAGCCACCTAGCTCAAATTGAAGTTTTGCTCTAAACAAAGCTTCTATTCACTCACTTGCGCGGTACTTGTGGTGTCGCAGAGCCTGATGATTGATTGACTGATTTCTGGGGCTTAACGTCTCAAAACCACGACATAATTACGAGACAAGCTGTAGTGAAGGGCTCCGAAAATTTCGGCCACCTTGAGTTTTTTAATGTGCACTGATATCACAAAGTACACTGGACTTATCATCTCGTCTTCATCGAAATGCAGCCACCGCGGTCAGGAATCGATCCCCCGACCTTCGGCCAGCAGCCGAGAGCCATTACCACTAGAACACTGTGGCGCCGTTTTCTGCTATATTACGTAACCGACAGCACGCGGTAATGAAGTTGAATCTCCGACGAAACCTTAAGGCTGAAATAACAAATACTCTACTGCAGCAGCAATATCTGTCGCAGTTACAATTACGTAATATCCATGTGAAAATCAAACGACGAAGCGTTTTGTTGACGCAATAGAAGTACTCCATGACCTGTAATCAGTCACGCAGTTTCAAATGCTACTTGAAGCAATGGATGATAATATTTAGGCATTAGTTTCCTCGTTTGCCACTTTCAGGTACACTATTTCTAATTTGCTTTTCTGTTCACAGCTGTCCCTGCAGGATCCCCGGCTGAGTACCAAACGAAGATGTGCCTTGGCTATCGATGAGTGACAATAAAAGGAGAACCACACATTTTGAGCAAGAATTGGAGAAATATTATTTGCTACTTGATCCATACAATGGTACTACAATATCAGTTTTATAGCTTAGGTTTATATGCTAGATGCGCCGAGTTTCTCGTATTCCCGAGCTTTTTCCTCTACTTCGCCGCACGAGAGTCACTGAACGAGACAGCACGAAAACATACAGGCTAGAACTGCATGCAAGCAATGTAGGTACAAGGCTACTTACGTCGAGAACAGTGCACGTGGCGCACGCAGATTTTTCGCATCCAATAATGGAGGCTGCCCAATAAAGCGCGCCGGCGCTTCTTGCTTTTATCCGCATGGCAATGCTACAGCAACTAAATGACGTGAATGATTCGCTGTCTACTGCAAGCACGCTGTGATTCGCTTCCGCCGTCTTCCACGGGTGTGTCTCATCATCCAGGCACTGTTTTTTTCCAATGCTGCGTGGAATGCTAACAGTGCACATGCGGCGCATACTTGTACTGCACTTTCCCTCATTCAAATATACTAAAATACGGCCGATTACGTCATGGGCATTTGCTTTCATAAGAAAGGAAATCCCTGATACATTCCACATTCCATAAGTGCCCCCGAGGTGCCAAGCAAGTGCGTTACCACTATTCAACGGCAGCTGCTTCTACGGGGCATGTATAGCAAGTACACGTATCACACTAGCAGTTGTGGTCGATGGTGCTGGTGTAACGTGAAATGTATTTTCATGCGTGTTAAATGTTATCAAAGCAGTGTAAGAAATTCTACATATGTTTTGCTATAACTCGGCATGCTTTTGTCCAACTTTGCTCAATGCCATAGGAATACTTCCACAAACGACGCTTCACATCAACGCACCACATCAGCGCATCCTAGCTTGCATTTTACTTGCACATAAGAAAGGTCTGTGCTGTGCAATGACACGATTGCCAAGGTTACGTCCTACGATGAGATACCGTTCGGTACCCATGGTGCTGTCGACGTTCCTGGTTAGCCCGCATTAAGCGAATACCCACTCATGCTCTTTGCACAAAGACCTTAATCATAGACGTAAGACTTGGGTTAATGTGAAACAATCTCGCAGGCAATTTCATCGCTCATTGCTTTACATTGCACCGATTCCCACACTGCGTGGGATCTGCAGGATTTTCTTGCTTATGTTTGGTAAACACAATAAACTCTTCGTAAAATGGCTGCCGACAACGTATTAGTAAAATCGTCCTCACAGCTGCGTTTTCCCCGTCGTCTCTGTCGTCTCAAACACAGTTTCTAGATTTCTCCGATGGCAGGGATGTGCGAGACGCCTGGCTAGGCAGTTACACAGCCTGAAAAATGTTCGTTCTTCCTCTTCGTTAAAATTGTCCGATCCAGGAACATTTCCACATTTGCACATTGTACGCAAATGTTCTTACAGCGATTCATTGCAAAATATTTCTAATCCACAGGGTCTTTCGGTTCAGCATACTGATCTATCAGCAAAAAATGTTTTCGATATATCCTTAGCATCGCCGAATTTTTTTTTCTACGCCTGCTTCTTCGTCAGATAATGCATAATTTGCGGTGACTCATTGCTACTTGGCTTCCTAGTGTTTAGGAGAGCATGGTGCACAAAGAATTCCTTTGTTCAGACCGTAGAAAAATTCACTGCAACCTTCTTGCGTTCGCAGAGAGAAAATCAATGCAGCCTGTCATATTTTGCAACTTATAGCCTTTAACTGTGCTCCAGTTACGCAGCTTTTCCGACACATCCCACAGAAAAATATTAGATTTCTTTCCTAAAGTTCAGACTCCACTTGTTGAGTCATCTTTCTTTTGGCTACCTGGCAGCCTTACATATATATAAACAGCACACGCAGAAATTGTCAATTGTGTTAAAAAGAAAAACATGCCTGAATTATGCAAAAAAAAAAAAAAAACGCTGAAAGTATTCGTTTCTGAAATTCCACCGCTCCATCTTTGTTTCCTCCTTTGTAGATATTTAGAGTACTTTTTGAACATCTACCTGTTTGCCAAATCAACAGAACACCGAAATTTATTATTGTAGTATATGTAATATTTAAATAAACATAATCGCAGCTAAGGCTCATAAATTATACGTAGCGTGTTGCAATTTCCATTTGCCGTTGTCAAAAGAGGCAGCTACATGCCCCTTCAAATCAGCAGTTCGCTTTTCATACGTCCTGCTTCAACATTTCTGCAACCCCGACACAGTCGTATCGTGGCTATGACACTGCGTTGTCGATCCGAAGGTCGCAGGATCGAATCCTGGCCTCGGGAGCTGCATTACGATGGAAGTGAAATGTTGAACCCCGCGTACTGTGCGAACCCCAGATGGTCGAAATCTACGGAGCCTTCCACTACGGCGTTTCTGGTAATCATATCGTTTTGGAACCTTGGAAAAGACAAAAATAGCCGTCGTAGTAAAGCTCCCGTGGTCTTACGAATCTGTCGACTAGGAAAATGTACACCCTACGTGACAAAACACATTGATTGATTGATTTGTGGGGTTAACGTCCGAAAACCAGCTCTGATTATGAGATACGCCGTAGTGGAGGTCTCCGGAAATTTCGACCACCTGGGGTTCTTTAACGTGCGCTGACATCGCACAGCACACGAGCCTCAGCATTTCGCCTCCATCGAAATGCAGTCGCCGCAGCCGGGATTCGATCCCGCGACCTTCGGATCTGCAGCCGAGTGCCATAACCACTAGACCACCGTTGCGGGGCGACAAAACACATTGAATCGCAATAAAGTTATAAAGGCGGCGCACCTAGGTCTCGCATGAAACACAAGGACCAAGTAGCAGCGTTGCCTCCGTCCTTGTCTGGCTGTCTAGCACAATTGGCGCTAGACAGCCACCTTCTGCCGGGAACACTTAGAAGTGGCTGTGTGATGTTACCGGCTTTGTAGCCTGGTGCTTGAACAAGAAGAAAAGACCTAAATGATCAAAATAGAACTGGAAAATTGTTAGTTGAAGATTTATGCACCATATAGCCCATAGAAACGAGCAGTGCATTTCTAACTTCGGTTCGCTCGATAGCCATATTTTCTATTTGTGCAAACGAATGGGAGAAATATACACAGGCCTGAGAATACAGCGCACACCATACTGCGAAACCTAACGAGTCAATTCCCACCAGATGACGCAGGAACAAAACCGAGAACTGATTAAGAATGAAGTGCGTACGTACACCAAGGAAAGCCCGGCGCTTCCCTCGCAAGCTAGACGAGTTAAATGGCCAATTTCTTAGGACAGCTACTTCCCCATGTGTAAAGGTCGTCGGAAAAAGACGGAAATTACGGTATTCCGAGATGGTCGAGTATGCGCCGGAGAAGGCGCACAGCCACGTGGCGAACATGCGGGGCTGGAGGCGACCATTGTTGGAGTTCGTTGTACAGCTGGCAACAGGCTAGCTGGTAATGAGGAACCGGTTTGGCAGCCCCGGGGAAACGAGTAGTTCAGGCAGCATGTCGAGGAATGTCTGTAGTCACCAGCTGGTTAGGCTGGGGTTTGACGCCCTCGCACTCCGTGGAGCGACTTTGTTAAAAGCACATGTGAGCAAGGAGTGGAGGCCAAGTTTATTGTTCACGGGTTTTCTTTTGTTGTTAGTGTGGATGGTCGTGCCTGGCGTGTGTCCATGTTCCTTTCGGTGTGCTGGTGCTATGCGGGGCTCTGTTTTGATGCATGTATGTTGCTAGGGATTTGGCACCACCTTAGACGTGCGGGGTTCTGTTTGTGTGAAAGATTGTGATTGGCTGTGATGGATTCAGGGGCGGAGCAACCGGTGTATATAAGGTGGCCCTTCTTCGCTGTCAGAAGGTGGTTGGAAGCGGAGGTTGGAAGGCTGAAGGTGAGCAGAAGGTTGGAAGGTAGCCAGAAGGTTGGTGAGGACGGAGTGGATAGTGCTAGAGAGGACATCTAGCACGAGTCCGGGTGGTGGTTATGGTCGCAGGTGCAGTGCTGTTCACTGGGGTCGGCTCTGCCGAATGGAAGCGATCGTTCCACCAAGGTCGTCCCAACCGGGGCTAGGGCGCGGATAGTGCTAGAGAGGACATCTAGCACGAGTCCGGGTGGTGGTTGAGGTCGCAGGAAAGGTGCTCTGCACTGGTCGGCTCTGCCGAATAGACCTTTTTCAAGCACCGCAGCGCCACCCGTGGGCGCGCAAGTGCTTCTGGGAAATGTGTGTACATCCAGCCGCCCAGCAGAGCGAAGCCCAGCCTTTCCAAGGGCGTCTTTCGCTCCGAGTAAAAGTTGGAGCGAGGCTAAACGCATTTTTTGCGTGTTTTCTTTTGTAAGCAGGCGCACAGCTGCACGGGACAATGAAAAAGGAGGGGAGCAAGGGGTCATTCGCAGGGTCGGACTGGTCGTACAGGGTGTGCGCTGGCATGTCTCGTGAACGTAGTTTCCCGGAGTCTCGGCAGTGTACGTGCGTTTGCGAGTGACCATGTGCTTGTATCTCCACTCCGCGTGTGCGGAGAACACCGAGGTGTGGACGCTGTATTCCTGTGTACGTGTTTGTGTCGGCATTGCAGTGTGGTCCTACGCAGGCAACTGCAAAATAGCGATGTGTTTGCGACGACGAAGTAGACCAACGGGCAGTGTGTGCTAAACGAACGAACTGTGCGCAGTGTGTGAACGAAGTCTGTTGCGGATATCTCTTTCTAGGTACTGTAATTCACTGTTTTCTAATTAAACGGGTATGGTTTTCCATTTACCGCGTGGTTATTCCGGCTCATTTGGTACCCCTTCGTGCTTGGTGCGTGTACTTTTAAATGCGGAGCATTTCTTTCTGTCCCGCTGGGCTCTGTTCCCGCTACTCGCTGCTGTCGCTTGATTCCCTTTTCAATAAAACTTCACTTTAGTAAAACCACATTTTGTTGACAGTGGTCCTTGATGTATGCTAGCTCCGCCGACGTGCCATGTCCAGCTGTGTCGGTGAAATAGCGCACATGCGATCGCGTACACTTTCCTTCGATGCTCTGTAATCTTAACTGCTGCACGAAGAAGAGATTTGCGAGCGCCTAGATGTTCACACGGACTGCTGTGTGTGTGAACATGTGTGTGATCACGTTTTTCTGAAATGTTATGCGTTAACTATCCTGTTGCGTGAACATTTTTATTGCAGTACTGAGACTGAGTGTGTGAATTTTAGTTTTTGTGTTTATTTGTCGAGTTTTGTGATTGTTGACATTACGATCACAGCTGTCATGTAAGTCACAAATGTCATTGCTGCAGCTCACGCGATGCAGTTGATCACTTATTCTGAAGATACTGCCCTCAAAATGTTCGACAGCAAAGCAGAGTACAGCCACGTTGAGCTTGCGCCTGTTTTGTGGACGTATACATCGTTTTCGGACGCGCAAATGTAAATGTTACGCACGTTTCACGATGCGGATGAACAGGCTACGTCGACAGACTGCATTCACCAAACTCGGATTCGATTCTTATCGCGTCGTAGCTTCGATCCGACAGCTGCCACTGCGTCGGGCGCTTGCTTAAACCGAGCTTGCCTCCGCCGATGTACACACATTTCCCATACTGCACTACGCGCTCGCAGTGGCTTCTGGGATAGCTTGAAAAAGGTCTATTGGAGCGACGGTCCCACCGAAGCTCTACCAACCGAGGTATGTACCGTGTTGTGTATATAAAGTCGAGTTTTGTCTGTGTATGAAAAAGTCTGGTCTCCATCCTTGAAGTTGAGACAACACAACCAACGACGGACAGGCAGTAGGGGAAGACTACCACCCATCCTTCTTCACAGCAGCAACGTCAGCTGGAGGAGCTCGGCTCCACGAAGAAAGTGAAAGGAAGGAGAAGGTGTGAACTGAGCAAAAGTTAACGACAACAAGATCACCTTCTACTTTCTTTCCTGAAATTTACTCCATGTGTCCTTGTGTTAATTCTTGATAAGTACCAATGATGACCGTGTCATCTGTGCTCACCTGGATACATTACTCCATCAGAAACAACTTGCTCTGCATTAATATTACAATGGACATTAAATTTAGCTAGTAAGCTTGGGTGACCTGCACTTTTAATCGACAGCTACAGCAGACGGTACGCGTTTCTCATGTCCAATCCAAGCAATAACTCTTCGCCGTAGCGCTACAGCCTTCCGCTCTCAACTCGAAAGGAGAGGGTTCATTCTGGGAGGCGACGGTCGCAGTTTGATGAAGGCGAAATTTAGCTATGCCCCTGTAGAGTACGGTGTCAGCGCATGTTAAAGAACCCCAGGTGGCGGACATTTCCAGATGCCTTGACTACAGGGTACCTAGTTTACATTGATAGTTTCGTGCTTAAAATGGCAACAACTGTCAATACGCACATACCGCTTGTTCCCGTAAAATTTTTCATGACCAGTCTGGATGTTCCTTGAATGACAAAAACTTCGATTTGATTTGTGAGTTTAACGTCCCAAAACCAGCTATGATTATGAGAGACGCCATAGTGGAGGTCTCCGGAAATTCGACCACCTGGGGTTCTTAACGTGCACTGACATTGCACAGCACACGGGCCTCAACATTTGGCCTCGATCGAATGCAGCCGCCGCGGCTGGGATTCGATCCCACGACCTTCGGATCAGCAGCCGAGTGCCATAACCACTAGACCACCGTGGCGGGGCTAATGACAAAAAAAAAAACTGTAGAGGTCAACAATGAAAGCCGTGCGGCGCGAGTCCACACACAGTTCTGGGCCAAAGAATCCATGCATGCAGCGCAGTTTGCAAAGGATAGCTCCTCTTGGTGCCTCTCAAGTTCGTTTTTTGTAATGGGAGCACTAGAAGCGTGCTGTGCACAAGAACGTAAATAACACTATGCGCAACACCCAATGTCATTGGGAGCACTGGATGCTCGCAGGGTTTTACTGGTTTGCGCTGGCATTGTAGTGGGAGAAGCTGCCATCACTGGGATATGACTGGCACATGACTTGGTGGAGTTACACCAGGAGGCCGTGCGCTAGCATCAGCGCCAAACAAACAGGAGCAGCGTGAGAGTCGCAGGCACCGGTTACACGAGCTTGATGTGAACGGGGGCCAGCATTACATGGTTTCGCTGGGTGTGAGGATGCTGGGAAAGTGCACGGCTAGGGAGCACTTCATCACTGTGATTTTGCGGCATCGTAGTTGTACGCGCCGCATTACGCACAGCGTTCAGGAACCTCTACATTGGGTTTAGGTTCCCGCCCCAGCCTATAGTCGCATGCGTTATGAACTGTGCTGGTGGTTCTTATGGGTGCAAAATCGGCGATAAGTTACTCCATCGCGGAGTCGTTGATGTGTATTAACGTGGGTCGAACGGACAGCAGAAGAAAGCCGCCGATGGCGTCACCACAGCAAGAAACGCTATCTGGCGATAGTTGCACACAAAAGGCAACAATGAGATCAGTGCAGCAACTAGCATAGCTGGGTAACTAACCAGGAAAGCTTATGTCGGTGTACATGCGAACTACACTTGAGGGCTTAAGGTTATGGCTTCCGCGAGCGAAAATTGCTGCTCAGCAGAACCACGGCATCGCTTCGCCGAAGTAAACAATTTTCGTTTTGCGCAGCGTTCGAGCGATAAGGGATGAGCGAACATGAATCAGACCTGCTTTCACAGAAACTTGCCATCGCGCTTGCAGACAGCTCTTTCGCTTATACGGAATACACCGATTTATCGTACTTGGCTTCACGGTAGAAAAATCGAATTCAAGTGTTTTTCGCGGTATTTCATGTCCTTTGTGCACAGCAGCGAACAATCGCACGCTCCGGCATAGCTGCATATTATACAAGGACACCAAGGCTGTGTAGAAAACTGCGCAATATGTAGAGCTCCAAGGCACGCTTACATACACAGCTGAAGCGTATCAAAACATGCCGCACGTGAACATACAATTTGACTATTGGAAAGGGCGAGAGAAGGCTATCGAGCTAGGAAGTAACAACCAATCGGACTCTTTCTTATTATTTGGAGATCAGATCAGAATCGCAAAAGCAACCAAATGGTGCGCTTGCCTTATCGGAAAGCCATTAGTGACCAGGGAGCTTATTATTGCGTCACACGGAAGATCCAGTTGCGTAGGTAAAGCTTGCCCGTCTTGTGCGTTTGGAATGTTAAAGTTGCCCCGAAACTTTAACTATTTGAAGACGGCAAGAAAGGACTGCCAACATGTCGCTGAGCCTCCTTGGACATGCTAGCCAAAAATATCTGCAGGCACCAGGAATTTGCAATTTGATTTCGATATTATACCGAACATTCTTGGCAATGCATGGAATTCCCCTGCAATTCCAATGTTGCAGGAGGTGTTTCCAATCATTTTCCAACATAGGCTTCCTATGTTGGCCACTGAGGCTTTCACGTTTCCCAACACATTCCTCACTGGGCTTCCAGTGACTTTTCCAATCATGGACATCTTGCCCTGATGCTGCTTGCCATGCAGTGGTCCTGCAATTTTTGCTGGTAGGGTAATGTCTCAATTAGAGTAACCTTAATCTTTCAGCCGCACTTTAAAGGAAGGTGGTGCCATACTTATGGAAATTTCTCAGAAAAGATGATACATTGAGGAATCGATGACCCATCAGTAACATCTATAACAAACAACTCTTCATTCAACGTGGACACGACTAAGGCATAATGAGCATGATAGCCAGGCTTTGTCATTCTCATGACTAAAACTATGAAAGTGAGTTGCCTGTCAAAAAAAACAATTATTGTAAATCGCAAACCAAGGTTTATAAGTCATGCAAGTTAGGTTAGGGTGGCTATGATAACGAGAGTACACCATGATAATTCACAAATCATGCTTAATTAATCAACAGATTTTGCAATGCATGGCTCGGCTCGCAGGTCCTAGTGCGCCGCCGGAAAGGCTACTGCAAGCGTCAACGGAAACTTATGACGGGTCCATGGCGCCTTTCATTTCGCCCATTGACTTTCGAAACGCGATTTTCCAGCCTGGTGTAATAGCATGACATGGAACGTTGAAACAAGCGCGTTGAAAAACCCTAAGAGGGCTTGCGTGTGCTTGCTCGGTTCAAGTGCGCACTCACGCTCAATGGGATGGTTGGTATCAGGTCAGCTGCATAAGGAAGTTTCGCATCTCGCACGAGCTAAACGGCAGATCGTTACTGGCACTCATAATAGGCGACATAAATTCATCCGATATTTTCTATTCCTCTTACTGATTTAAAAGCGGTACATATATAATTTCTTTTTCAATGCTACAGCATCGCGAACACACACGACGGATCTTCTGCGTGGAAGACCAGAGTTGGTAGGTTTTCTAGCGCGCTCGCTTGGCACATCGGGGCACGGGTTCGAGCACTAGTCCTTTTACTGCATGGTAGGATTCCTTCGGCGTCTATCGGCATAATGCGTCTACATTTCAGTCGTGAGCTAAAATAATTGATAAGCATTTCCTTTGTGTACCCAGAAAAGTGTGTTCTCGTGAACTTTTCAATGTCTGTCTTACTTGGCATTTTATAGAGATGCTGGAATAAGAAACTGAATCACCAGTGTCACATACCCGCACTTCGGGTACCAGCCGCCCGTGTTCGCATCATCCCCACTCGCGAAGTACATCAGATTCATTTCACGCTAGTGAGATCGTTCATGTATGTTCATCAGTCAATCATACCCTACCATCCCCGTTTGGTATATACCAAGCGAACGAGGCAACAAGGGCAGGATCTATACGTCGGTGGCTAGGTAAAGAAAT